>JAUZST010011281.1:0-11992 GCA_034779995.1 Parotocinclus haroldoi | reverse complement strand
CATCCTGCAATGAAAAAAAAACCTTGCAGGGCTAGAATATTAATATAATTTGTATAAAAAAGCAATCTGTGGAGTATGGTAAGTATAAGTATGAGGCTCACTGCAGAGAATAAAAAGAAGGTACCCTGTAGCTATGTGATCGGTATCGGTGATCAGCACTCATGGGTGATCAGTATCGGTATCATCCCTACTAACTACACATACATCAATCAGAAAAGCAAATGTTGGTTTCATATATTTACAAAGTTAATGTGCATCATATTGTTGCTGCTAGAGTAACCAATCTCAGATTACCTGGAGACAGTGGCTGTTTTCAACAACTGATAGTATACAGCATACTGTTAAAACATTTGGGGATACTTCAAAATATAATCTCCCATAATGACCTTCTTCAGCTAATTTGGTATCTGTTTAGCACTGAAAAAGAAGCTCAATAGTTATCCATCACTAAACTCATTTCATTTTTAGCAGATACTATATGGGGGTGAGCTACTCTGTACACTTGAGAGATTACATTCCTGAATTGTTTTATTACATGTTAATGGACACACTAATGAAAGCAATTCACGTTTCTGAACCTGTTTTTCAACCTGTTCCTCACCGTTTTAAGTAGACGTGTGGAGAGTCAATGTTTGACCCCTTTAGCTTCCATGTGCACCTGCTTGGCTGATCTGGACTTATCCATTTTCTCTCCAAAACACTCCCCTCCCTGTTTTCTGTTACATTCAGTTTGGTGATTTCTTTCAATGCATCACCTCCACTGACTCCTGGTGTGCTGCTAACTTTGTTCAGAAGAGCCATCTTGTTAGATTGGGGGCAGGCAGGAACCAGAGCAGCTAAATCTGAAGAGACAAGAATTGAGGCCATAGGTTGGATGATTATCCAAATAATTTTATTTGAACTGTTTTCCATATCAGTTTTCCTGATATTTGTCAGGCAAATGCAAGCAAATGGCAAAAGCAAACATTTAAACATTTTAAACAAAACAAAATGAGGCATTCTTCAAGAGTTAGACATCATGAACAAGATTATTCCTTAAGACGATAAACATAATTTATGGATTATTTACTTTATCTTCATGTTTGCATGTCTATTAAGATTTAAAACTGGTCATGAAATTAAGCATAAAAGATTGATCACACATAGTCTGATTAGGATCTAACTCAGTCTGCATAAGTATCATTCAGCGATACCCCTAGAATTCTTAATATGTATGCATTTTATTCATTAATGTCATTTGACATTGCTGCAGCTTTTTAGTTAAGGCTTATATTCAGTTGGTGTAAAGAATTTCACCTCTTGCGAGATGTCTAATTGTCTTGCAAGTCACAAGGTTTATGGCCTTCCAGTCAACACGGGTGCATAATAATCTCAAAAAAAAAGTTTGTTAATTCTAAATACTTACATTAGCCAGATTATCATGCTTAGGAAATCTAACACATCAGCTGAATTTGTATTTTCAAGAAGTGTTCATTTGTCTCTAATATATATACACACACACATACAGTATCTTCCATTTGTATTATATATTTTCATGGGACAACACTGAAGACGTGACACTTTGATACAGTAGTCAATCTACAGCTTGTATAACTGTGTAAACTTGCTGTGCCCTCAAAATAACTCAACACAGCCATTAATGTCATTAAGTGAGATCACAGCCATAACAGTCATTAAAGTGAGTACACCCCTTTTGGTGAAAAATTGTGGACAAATTGTGCTCAAAGTGTCAATATTTTGTGTGACCACCATTATTTTCCAGCATTGCCTTAACTCTCTTGGGCATGGAGTTTACTAGAGCTTCACAGGTTGTCACTTGAATCCTCTTCCACTCCTCCATAACTACATGACAGAGCTGGTAGATGTCAGAGATTTTGTGCTCCTCCACTGATGCTTAACAGGGTTTAGGTCTGGTGACATGCTTGGCCAATCCAACCTCAGTTTCTTTAATAAGACAGTGAGCACCTCATAGGTGTGTTTCGGGTTATGTTGGAATCCTGCCCTGCGGCCTAGTTTCCAAAGGGAGGGGATCATGCTCTGCTTCAGTATGTCATAGCGCATGTTGTCATTCATGGTTCCCTCAATGAACTGTAGCTCCCCACAGCTGGCAGCACTCATGCAGTCCCAAACCTTGGCATTCCCACCACACTTGACAACCGAATAAGTTTGTCTTGGTCTCATCAGACCACAGGACATGGTTCCAGTAATCCATGTCCTTAGTCTGCTTGTCTTCAGCAAACTGTTTGTGGACTTGGTTGTGCATCGTCCTTAGAAGAGGCTTATTTCTGGGACAACAGTCACTTAGTACTGACAGGCTGACTCCCCACTCTTTTAACCACCCCAACAATGCTGGCAGCACTCCAACGTCTATTTTCAAAGGCAACCCTCTGGATATGACAATATGACAATTCAGGGTGTTGGCAAACCTCTTATAGTCTAGGTCCGACTACTTTTAATTGTATCAACGTGTCATATCTTCAGTGTCCCATAATAAGATATCATAAAATAGTTACAAAAGGGGTGAGGGGTGTACTCACTTTGTGAGATACTGTATATAAACTCAATCTGAACTAATCACTGGCAAAAACTGGTTTACTCATTTGTCACTATAAACTTCTTTACTACTTCCATTATTCAGTCAAATCTCTTACCCTTGTGCACATGGTCACATTCACCCAGTAATCTCGGCTTCCAGAGCCAGCCCACATTTGGCACCCTACCTTAAATGAGTATATAACAAATGGAACCCAAATGGCAGGTTTCTCCATGAGAATACCCAATTAGTTTATACCATAAACAAACACAGCCATAGTGTGTCCAGTGAGAAGGACTGGGCACACTGTTTTATTGTTTATCTAAAAGACAACCCCTGAAGAAAGCAAACATGACATTAATTACATTCCTGTTCTTTTTCATGCAATCATTTTGAAAACTGTTGGGGGAAAAACCTAAATAGATCCAATACAAAGTAAGCTTAGTGCTATAGAAAACCCACTGTCTGATGCAATAGCAGGCATACATGTTTATCTTTGAAAGGTTTAGGTTTTTTAAGCAGTCAGATGTTTTAAAGATACAGTAGCTATATATAATCTTTGCTGTTAACAACGCTAAAGAAAAATGAAAGATACGGTCCCTGGTTTGGGATGCAGCTTCAGTCATAACAGACAGCCATTAATTCTTCTCACCGTTGCACAAAATAGTCTTGAATATTAAATAAATAAATTAATAACACTTCAGCATAACATGTCAATTCAGCTTTTGCTGATTTTTGTGATTTTCTAAATGCAATTTTACAGATATTGCTGTGCACGGTTAACAGTGGATTGCCGTTTTGCCATTTTATTTTGTAATACTAACTTTTCCATGGATCCAGTTTGCAATAGTAACTGCAAAACTAACAGTACTAACAAAGTAAGAAAATAGACTCGCCAAACTACCACATTTACTCATTCCCTCCTTCACATGTGCCATAAGACTACTACCGCACATGAATTATATACATCTTAACTACCACTGTTATTACTGCGCACAGTATTCTTACCTTCTACACTCTTAACATATATAGTTGTAATGTTTTATTCCGGGTAGTCCGGTTTCCTCCCGCGTTCCAAAGACACCATTATGTTAATAGATTCTGTATCGTGAACACGTTTGAAAAGCATGATGCAACCTCGCTTCTGTCATGAATAGCCGTTGATGCTGATGATACTACAAACGTGATATTCACAAATCACGTTTTCCTACCAGAAATCTCGACTGCATCAAAACTAAAGAGCGTTATTATGACAAGTCTATACGAATCAAAGGATCGACACTGATCCATCTTATCTCGGACGTTTCAAAGGCACATTCGCGTGCCTTGCAGCGTTGAGTTTCATCACTTACATTAAACAGCCAATTCATCAGAAGCCTAATACAGGCAGGGTTTATGTTCCACAGATTTAGTTTAGCTTTCCGTTTTTCACTGGGCTCTCTGGAATAGGATCGAATCCTATTCCAAATGCATTAATAGCAGAATGTAACACGTGATGCTCACAGTTGGACACTATGCCACTTGGAAGAAATTTAAACAAAGCCGCAAATTGGCCTAAAACAACTCAGCAGTTCCAGAATGATACATTTATGTAATACTGTTTACTGTTGATAATAACTAGCCACCCTACAAATACAATCATTTGCCAACTGCCATATCAGAAACCTTAATCAGAGGTCCGGACAATCTAGGGAAGTGTGGGGCTACATAGGAAGAGCTGAATAGTTTAGCTAGATATAGGGCTCACGGTGTTTAAAAAGAGAATAGTAAAAAAGAAATGGTCGGGAAAAGACCAATAGACACACCTACCTAAATCAACAAGAGACCGGATCTGGTGCTTGATAATTTTCGTCTGACTACAGGCACGCAGCTCCTCAGCACTGTCTCTCACGCTCTCAGAACTATCGCTCGTCAGACAGTGTGTCCTTTCCTAGTGCGCTGATTGGCTATATTGGGCTCGGCGCGTCTAATTCAGCCAATCACATCGTCAGATTTACTTCCGTCATCAAACCCCAATGTTTGATATCGAACTATTTATAAACACTGCCTGCTACAGAGGGGATATCGTACACCCGATACTGGCTTGCGCATACTTTTAATAAATATTAGTTGTTTTGATCGCTTGGAAGTAATGTAATAAAAAAAGTATATAATATTTTGGGGTACTCGACTGTATATCAAATTGATGTAACATGTTTTCCGCAGAATTCTATAACATTTCTTTGTTATTACCTGCACAAATTAACTAGTAACTATTATGGTTTTGTTTGTTTGAATTAAACTACAGATATTACAAAATGTAGGGATTTTGAAAATGCATCCAAGGACTCTGATAAGAGACAGAGACAAGCGTCCTCAAGCAATATCCACCCCTCGTACAATTATTTAGACAATTCAGACTCTGATGTTTTATTTACAAATTGGCACTTTCTCACCAAAAGCCAAGAGACAATATTTGAGTAAAAAGCGGGATTCAGCAATGGAATAATGCAACTTACAAGGAAGGGGGCCTGCAATTCATTAAGCTTGAGATTTGAGCAAAGGACTTGACTGGTGATAGTTTGTTGATTTGTTTGTATGAAACATGAGAAAATGTAGAATACAAAATATAGTAAAAATACAGTAGAACCTCAGAATTCTAACATAACTGCTTCCAAGTCAAGTGCATTTCAGACACGGGTCATACAAATACAGGTTTTCCCAATGTTCATTGTCTGCATTTTTGTTCGAATTTGAGGGCAAAAAAAAAAATCAAACAGACCTTTTAGTGTCCAAACTGGTCAAATAAAGTACTGTTCAATTTCCAAGATTCCACTGTATAAATGAAAACAATGTAGTAAAAAACTCTTTCGTCTCAATGCTGCAATGCTAATTTAACTGTGACTTAACTGTAACCTTTAAGATAGCCACCAAAAGGCTAACCAGATACCTGTTAAACATGTATAATACAGTATTTCATGCTGAATGAAGAAATAACAAGCATATGTGTCAGGATTGTATTGTGATAAGTCTAAGTAACATAAAATGCATGTAAGTCCACCCCAAGACACACTGATGTGTGGTATTAATCTATTTTCTCAAACTTCTTCGGGAGGTGGCTTGAGATACACTGTAGCCACATATACTACTCACAAAAATTAGCAGATATTTAATTATGGGATATTTTATTTTCAATTATCCTCTCATTTTTGTTCATTCACTAACTCCCCAAATCCATACATTTCTTTAAAACACAGCATATGCCATCCATGACATCTATCCCGCATAACAGGAGAAACAAAAATAGAGGGGACACAGACTTTGTAAACGTAAGAATTGTTTGTATATTTCCTTTGCTCAAATGGCATTTGGGATGTGGCGGAATGAGAGATTTGCATCATGTATACACAAGTGACAAATTTGTAGCAATCGTGTGAGGTAAACATGTCAATTTGGAACAACATCTTTGAATGTGTTCAGCACTGAAGGAAAGGTGTCCAGCTCACTACTATCAAGGTATACCTATATGGACTGAGTATGGGGCTTTCAAGCAGTGGAATTGTTTTCTCAGGGATGATGGTGCTAATAGTCCAATACTTCTGGGATGAGTTGGAGAGTTGAGGAGTCTTTTCACTTTGTTTATCCCTTTTTCACTTCAATCAAATCCTCAGAGTTATGCTCTAAAATCTAGTAAAAAATCGATAACCTTTTTTAATATCCTTGATTGTGGAAGAAACAATGAATGAACAGGTGTCCATATATTTTGTCCATATATAGTGCTTTTGGGAAGTCTCTATTTTCACAATTTGTTATGAAAAAGAAAAACTAAAATATTGCATTGACCTAAGTATTCAGACCCTTTTCTCAGTACATTTATGTCACTTAGCAGAGGCTCTTATCCAGAACAACTTACAATTAATATACTCTTACAGTCCAAGCAATTGTGGGTTAAGGGCCTTGCCCAGGGACCCAATTGTGGCAGAGGTGGGATCTGAGCCCTGGTCCAGAACTTTAACCACTAGGTCACCACAGTCCCTGTTTGAAGCACTTATGGCAGCAATTACAGCCTCCAGCTGTATTGAGTATGATGTACAAGCGCTCTAGATCAGGTTTTAATTAAAAAATCTCTGTCCTTTTAGCTTTCCCTCAACCCTGACTAACCTCCCTGTCCCAGTCACTGAAAACAACCCACAGCATACTGATGACAATATGCTTCACTGTCGGGATGGTATTGGGGAAGTGATGAGCAGTGCCTGGTTTCCTCCAGATAGTATGCTTAGAATTGAGGCCAAAATGTTCAATTGTGGTTTCATCAGACCAGAGTATCTTGTTTCTCACTGTCTAAGAGTCTTTTATGTGAATTTTTGAAAACTAGCCTCCGGGGCTTTCATGTGTCTTTTACTGAGAGGCTTCTTTCTAGGTTTCTCTCATCATTACACAGGATCTTAGAAGCCAGAGTGACCATGTACGTCTTGGTCAATCCCACCGATTATTTAGTTAGCAAGAACCCTGTACATAGTTAGGAAATGTCCTGTTTATTCCAAACTTTTTACATTTAAGCATTATGGCAGCCACTCAGGAAACGTTCAGTGCCTTTTTTGCTTCCTCCTGCACACAATCCTGTATCTGCTGGCAGTTATTTCCCCCCTCATGGTTTGGTTTGTGCTCTAATATGCATTGTAAGGTGTGAGACATTATATAAATAAGCATGTACATGCACTCACTCACTTTTTAATCCTCTTAATCCTGGACAAGGTCACTTGAGAGCTGGTGGGTAGCCGGCAACATAGGGTGCAAGGCAGGTACAACACTAGGCAGGGTGCAAATCCATCATAGTAGACAGGTGTTTATCTTGCCAAATCAGGCCTTATTATATAATTATCACATGATTTCACATTTGGATTAAATTAATTTCTATTTTCTTCTACATTCCTTTATTAATTGTCTTAATAAAACCAAGGTTGTTCATGAATCATTTTCAAATAGGTATGACAACAAATTAGTATATTAATTAGTATGTGTATCATCTGGTGATTGAGAATACTTTCCCCTAGAAAGATTATTCATGTGTGTCATATTCAATGTATTTAGGGCAACTAATATGAATGGTAAACATTACCTACAGTAATTAGTTTAATTCATCTTTATTTACCATAGCTGGTTTGCTATGGATGTAACTTATTGAACTAACCTAGACACCCAAACTTATTTGGGACACATTTTAAGAAGGGTATCTTATAAGAATCTTGGACCTGTTGAAATTAAACGAGGAAAAGGTTTGTGATGGAAAAATATAAACAGAGAAATCACTAATGAACTGTCAATAAACCTGAAGATACAAATATAATATGGCCACTAGAACTCAAATTCAACTTGACAGTTTCCTATTTAGTCAGCACAACACAGCACGGTCCTCTTACAGCTCAAGTATCAACAGTGCAATTTTGACCTGTTGAGTTAGTATGTCTTTCTGTGTCTGCATGTGTTTACTTTGGGTGCTCTGGTTTCCTCCCACTCACCGAAGACATGCACTGTGCATGTTAAGTGTTGACATGGTGCCTGTCTTGATATGGCCATTGCAGCTAATCTAATGTTGAATAAAGATCATTCATTATCAATTTCTCTTTAGTTATTTAAACAACCATAGCATACTAAATCTTGTTTTACTCGTTTAAATGGCCAAGAATGAACATGTTCCATGTATGCTTGCAGGTGCTTGCTAAAGATACAGATACAGATACAGATAAGCCCACATAAGCCAGGGAAAAGAAAAAAGAAGCTGCATGACCTGGTAGATCATTTCATATTTGTGTCCTTTAGTTTTCAATTGTGTTAGGTTAAATAGCCCTCCCTCATTTTTTGTGCTCATGAGACTTAACAGTACAACACTTTTTGTTCTTCGGAGGCTACACTTGTGCTTGTGTTTTGAAGAGTCTATTACTTGGTATATTTGGTCTTTGTTTCAAATGAGATTCATAGCAGGTTTCCTTGATACTGAAATGACTAAATTTTAAGACCAGTTTGGATATCTTCTGTAGTGTGCTGCATTGGTTATTGTCTAAATATAAACATGTAATAGAATAAGAAAAAGAATAACTTTCACACTACTTTTATCCAATTAGGATTATTCCAAAACTAAAATCAAATAATTCCAATTTTTAAAATGGTAACAATTGCATATATTTCAGTGATATGTACACTGATTACAAAAAAACTAGGAAATATTTAATGATGGGATATTTCATTTTGAAGTATTCCCTAATTTTTATGAGCAGTATAGTTCTGTCCGGCATATCTAACTACCATGTACCCTGTAAGCTAAACCTGGCACTTGCCAGCCATCCTTTTAAAATAAAAATAAACAAAAATTACAGTATCAAATTCAGTCATGCTGGAGTTTTGCTGTATGCTGTAATTACAAAGTACATCTAAAAATGTAATTCTTTACCAAAGTCATTTATGGAACTAAACTTTTGAACTTGCAAAAAGAAAGCATAACTAACAAACAATTGTGCTGTTTTAATGTTTTTTTTGCTTTTCTGTGTTGCTGGTTACTCAGGGTCAGGGTCAATGCTGCCCTAAAATAATATATCAAAGATCTAGCTCTTTCACTCTATTCTGAACTTTCACTAGGTGGTCTACTGGTCCACACTGGTCCAGGATTTGCTCATGTGGATCCTGTTTTCTTTTGTATTTCTCTCTATGTGAATAAGCTCAGTCTGTTTTTCCCATTGTGTGACTGAAGTAAAGGTACTTATTGAGTAGTTCTGTGCTGCTTCATCATCCATTCAATTGCTGAGCTCCGGCATTCACACATATGCTCTTTATTCCTGGCTCACCAACACTGTGTATTTAAACTCTGACTTTCTATCCATTTCATCAGCATGCCTTCCTAGTAACTCCCTGAAACTCCATGTTTTATGAGAAACGACTTTTCATTTTTTTTTTCAATTAAATTCATTTACATGTTTTATCTCCTGTTTTCAATTCAATTGTTTTCTATAACCATCAACAGGCTTACACCACTTAACTGGAATTTTGGACCACTCGTTTGCTCCAGGTTTCTTATATTTGAAAGGTAATTTCTCTCCAGCACTTTGTTTCCTTCCATTTCTTTGTGCTTTTTGAAGTATGTTTGGAGTCATTGTCCTGTTTGAAGACCTATGAACAAATACGCAAACCCAGCTTTCAGACACTGAGCACTACATTGCAACTCAAAATCTTTTAGCATACAGCCAAGGAACCCAAGACGAGAGGCAGCAAATGTGATGATGTGGTTTACCAAAAAGCTCTATCTTGGTCTCATCTGTGCACAAGATGCCCATATCCAGAGCGACTTACAATTATTACAGTCTTGCAGTCAAAGCAATTGTGAGTTAAGGGCCTTGCTCAGGGACCCAACTGTGGCAGAGGTGGGATTTGAACCCTGGACCTGGATCTAGCCACTAGGCTACACACTATTCCCACATTTTCCCAAAAGGACTTCTTCAAACATTCTTCAACAAACCAGTCTAGCCAGTCTATCCTGGGTCTCCTGCCATAGAATTTAATTTGATTCAAATGTTCTCTTCCGTCCACGTCTCGGGAGAATATAGTGTTCCCTCGCCACTTTGTGATTCACCTTTCGCAGACTCGGGTGCATCGCGGGTTTTCAAAAAATATTCATGGAAAAAATATATCGCTGATTTTCGCTGTTTCGCAGGTTTTTGCGGAACTCGATCGGCACATGCATAGTACGTGTGGTATATTTAATGTATACATATACATGTATTTGATTAATTTTTATAAAACTTGATTAAAAATATTAATTCTAACAATAAAGGAATGTTATAAATCATAAAATATTACAATTTACAGTAAATAATGTATTTACTCAGTGGACCCACCAAAATCGAGAAGTAAGACTAACGCATCGGCCGCCTGAGTCGCTAGTTTTTATCTGCGATGTTGTGTCTGCTATTTGTAAAAGTTTCATTATAGACTGAATTCATTCAAGCCCTATGATGCCACCCAAACGTTCTGCAAGTTCTACGGCTAAAATAGCGTATAAATAGCGTCCCTACTTCACGTACGAACATAAGCCTCGCCATAAACAATAAAATAAATAAATACTATGCTATGGGCTGCTAAGACTGAGTGAATTTTATATTACCCACACCTGTTACTTGCCACAGGTAAGTTTAAACAAGCGTTACACGCTTAAAACAAAATTTTTTACTCAGAATTTTGAAAAGGTGTCGATTATTTTGTCAGGCCCCTTTTTGGAGTTTTGTGTGAAATTATGTAAAATTTGCCTTTTTTCCTCTGTTTTTGTGTTGTTTTAATACACACACTAACTAAATAAACATGCATATAACAAAACTTGCATCTCTGACTTACCACGTCCTAAATTTAATCATTGCTCTCATCCAATTCCCACATCATCCATTCTTGAGCACCTGATTTATTTACCTGCTCAAAATCTAAAAAATCTGTCCTGTTTGTTGTTTTAGGGGTCTGCACTGTAGTTCCATTCTAGCCTTTAGTGAGTTTTATAACTTGTAACACACAAACTAAAATCATCAGCTCAACAGCTTTCTACAGGTCTTCATATAGATATACAAATAAGATTGAGTAGATATAATTAAAAGAACATATACTAAAGTAAACTGTGATAATAAGATTTAAAGCCGAGTACTTGATAATTGCTGGAACTTCAAAAACAAGACTATCATGTACAGCCTTTATTTGTAACTCCCTGTCCATCTCCACTGCAGTCAACGAATGCAATTTTAAGTTTCCCGAAAGGCCTGAAACGTGAATGGTCTTTTTAGATTTCTGTAATGTAAATACAAAGAGTATATTTTACATGAAAACTAACAGACAAATGAATTAGGGATACCGCTGAAAACAAGAATGCAACACTACCATCTACACAGCATTCCTAATGCCTTTGCATCCATTATACTTTTATACACATGCAAAACATTTTTAATGTATGGAAATTCACAATAATTACAGAAAATATGTTAATGTACTGTTATGTACAAGTACACGTACAAGTACATTTACACACGTAGGCTGAACAGTTGAAGCTTCAGGAGTTAAAAGACAGCTTTTAAATTATTTTTATAATTTCTTTACATTTATAAGACTCCACACCCTCCCGTAACTCCATACCATGTGTAATAATCTGTTATGAAACCCTGGGTCATTTATATTATAGCGCTGCATTTGAAATGCTCCAACGCTGTGGCTCAGTTTCTGCCATATAGCATACGGTAAATTAAACCTTTCTGTGTGGAGTCTGCATGTCCTCCCCGTGTCTGTGTAGGTTTACTCCGGGTACTCTGATTTACCCCCACAGTCCAAAGACATGCGTGCTAGGTTACTTGGTGTAACTGGAAACAGCTGGATAAATGGGGCGGGGTGGAGAAAGCAATGGCAAACTACTCCACTATCCTGCCGAAATACTTCATGGATCACATCGATGAAAGACAG
>JAUZST010011280.1:0-11993 GCA_034779995.1 Parotocinclus haroldoi | reverse complement strand
ACACACACACACACACACACACACACACACACACACACACACACACACACACACACACACACACACACACTTCTTTTATCAAAGCAACAAGTGTTTGTGTCTGTTGTGTAGCTAGCAGCGGGGGCGCACACAACCAGCCTGTTGTCCGTTGTCCAGCTGTTGGTGCGCGCGTGCAAAGGGCGTGGTGTCACCAATGACCCCACCCACATTATTAACTGGGCGTGGTTAGGCCAGGAGCATTTAGGATTTAGTTTTTCAGAAAGCGCGTCAGTTCGGAAGCGGAGTTTAAGCTTGCTGATGATCTCCTATATAATCCGCTCCACGCTGACTCCAACCCAGTGACCACTTATCTACCTCCTCAACCAAGTTTGTCGCCCAAAGCCGCGTTTTATACTTCTCAGAAAGTGTTTATGCGTAACTCCGCGTTTTTAAAGGAACATAGCGTAGATAAAGTCAGGCTGTATCAGCTCGAACCTTGCACTGCGTTTCTCTTAGTTTTGCACTTGAGCGTTTTTGAGGATGCACACCACCCAAAAGGACACCACTTATACCAAGATATTTGTCGGGGGTCTGCCGTATCACACCACAGATTCCAGTCTGAGGAAATATTTTGAAGTGTTTGGAGAAATAGAGGAGGCTGTTGTTATAACCGACAGACAAACTGGAAAGTCCAGGGGGTATGGTTTTGTAAGTATCAATTTATTGCCACCTGTTCCACGTATGAGGTAGGCTCTGGAAAATGGTGTGATCGTTTTATTTGCAACGGCAACATGTTTTCAGTAACATCACGTTACTATTTTGTTTTGATCAGCAGCAGCATCTGTTGAACCACTTTAATCACACCCTACAAACATTTATCCTCATGGTCTTTGAAATCTTATTATTGTGCAATATTTAACAAGACGTAGTCAGAAACGGGCGTTGTGTAAGCATGGCTCAGGCTTCCCTATGTGTGAACTTTCTCCAAGGCCGAAAAGGAAAGAGCAGCATAGTAGAAATTTCTCCCTTATTGTTTACACTTTTTTTGTGAGTCAGGTTTTTTTGGCTGGTTTGATAACCTATATGTACTTATTACAGAGATGCACGTCTGTTGACTTCTAGCCAAGTTTATACCATCATTGGTCTGCGTTTGTGAAGACTAACTTCCAATATTGTTTGAACATCTGAATTACGAAAACGATGCCAGTGAAAGCTCGTAAGAATCGTGCTCAGTTTAACTCTACTGTAGGACCCTGTTGGTTCAGCTGTCGGCCAAGAAGAAGCTGATAAAGTCCCTCAGACAGAAAGTCAACAACTGGCACAGCCAGCAAGTCCTTAGCTCGGTCTTAGTTTCAAAACAAATTGGCTTTCTGTAGGGGCTTTATTAGGTTTCCACCTTCTTCCAATTTATTTGCCTTAATAATTCTGGTGGTAAACGTTATAAACATTAAGCTTTTGTATTTGTTGGCTTGCATAACTAGTTTTAAGTACCTTACAGACACTGGCATTATTGACTAGCTTAAGCTCCCCAGGATGCAGTCTAAATGCATCTTAAGTTGTGTAACGGTGATATTTAAGGGTTGAATATGTAGCTCAGATAACTATTATTTTTTTCAACGTACACAATGTATTCAATGTATGTAGCTGAATGTTGTCAAGTTCTAATTTATTTTCATTTATGTCAGGGATGCCAACCAGTCAACGCCTCATCTAATATGTCAAATCATTTTTTGTTCCTTTCTTTTCTGCAAACCAGGTGACAATGGCGGACCGCTCTGCAGCAGACAGGGCTTGTAAAGACCCCAACCCTATAATAGATGGCAGGAAGGCCAACGTGAACCTGGCGTACCTGGGAGCCAAGCCACGGGTGATACAGCCAGGTAAAGAGCTCAATTTGTCTTAAGGGAGTAGGCCAAAGTCAATGCGAGCAACAATAAATGTGACCGTGTCATTCATGCTTGTGTTACTGCTATAAATATGCAGCTCGGAGCTTTTTTACAGTAGTCCTATTATTATTTGGAATGCTTGAGTCATGAAGGGGCATTGTTACTAGGAACTAACCAGCGTTTCCTACGTACATGTATAGGTTTCACGTTTGGTGTACCCCAGATTCACCCAGCCTTCATACAGAGACCGTATGGGTAAGTGTCTTATGAAGCACTTCATACAGAATACAAGTTGGTTGTGTGTCAGGGTAGGAATTTAATCAACCACTAGCTATGCATGTCTTGGTTTTTATTTTCCTTTTAGTAGTCAGTTATACGAATATTAGAAACTTCCATAATAATGATTAATAAATGCCTAACCACAATGTCAAGCCTATTTGAGTAATTGTGCTATCATTAGGTGTGTGTTTGTGTGTCTGAGAGATTGTGTCTCTGTGGTTGTGTATGTATGTTCTTCAACTTACTGACGGATGCTGTTGTCTTTCTCTGGTTCGACAGGCTCTATGGTTTAAGCTAACTGGTGGTTTGAGGAATAGCTCTGTGGGCATTGCGCAGATCAATAGCTACCATACCTGTAGACTCAAACACACACAAACGAGCTCAAAATGGTGATTACAGATGCATGTATGTTCGTTTTTATTTTGGTTTGAACTTTATTTTAATAGTGCATAGAGCTGTGTGCCTCTTTTACCGTGGTGAAGTGGTGTTAATAGCTAAACTGTGTGCTTTTTCATTTACTGGGGGGTTTTAAAAAGGCTGGTTTGGGGGTGTTGATTTTCAGGATTGCAGACAAGTAATAACTTTGCCATGGATGGCAAAGTGGAGTTTTCATTTGATGCTTTTTGTGCTGTAGCTTGTCTTTTGGTGTCTTGTTTTGTGAGTGCATTCTTTGTGTGATCGTTAAAACACTTTTCCTCCAAACAACCCAACAGCTTGCACGTTGCTCTTTTTAGTTTCCCACTGACCTTTTAAACGAACGACTTGTAGTTTCTTTAACTCTTTCACATGTTTTGTTTTCGATAGTCCTTTTCTTCCCTCCTCTGTCTCTCCCCGCTCTCTGTCTATCCCTATAAGGCATCTTGCAGTGGATCCAGAGTCTCTGGAGACCTGCAGTCTTTCAATCATTGATATGTTGTTGTACACAAGGGAAGGCCATTGGCTCGCCTTCAGTGGAAAGCTGACTCGTTTTATAATGCAGGGATCGTTTCTGATATGTTGAGGTAGTTATGCAGTGGGGCAGCACAGGACCGTTAACAGTTACATGTTTTAATCCTGTGTGTGGATGTCTGTGCCTGCATGTGTTTGCAGTGTTGCCAGCCCCTCAATGTGACACAAACAAATGTCTGAATGGCACGGGCCCGTGAACAAGCTATTATCACATGAGCCTGTGTGGTGTTAAGGAAAACAAGCTCCTCCATTATACCACACAAAGGCCATATTGCTGACACTGCAGTTGTATGAAGCCTTCTCTCATTCTCTCGTTCTCTGTCTCGCTCTCTCTGGGTTATGTACCTAACGTGAAGCATAATGTGAGCCACTCTGGAAAACAAGCCCACCACGATAGGCTGTCACCTAAAAGGCGTCTCTCTCATAGCAACAGTGCAACTGAAGGGGAATCTGATGGTTCTGAACTTAGAGCAGTGAACGTATGCTGATCTGATGCCAAACCCAACACAGCAGTGTCACATTGGGATGGCAGTCCTCTCGGCTGATGTCAGTGTATGGCTGTGCATATGGGGATTATCATTTTCTTCTATTTCTGTATTTCACTAACACTAAAATTTCAAGGTCCTGCTTACTATCAGTTCTGGGGCCCTGTTATTCAAATTGTAACCCTTTATCCAATCTGTACTAGAACATTTTGAATGTTTGGAGAGAGCAGTGCTCCAGCATTTGCAGCCTACTTTGTTGAAAGTAAGAATACTTTTGAGTTGTGAGATTTTGCAGGATAAGGGTTTAAGGCAAGAGGTGAATATATGTAAATGAGGCGCTGTGTCCATATTTGAATTAGTTGTTGTAGTTGGTTTTAATTAACTCTACTGTTATCAGATAGTCATACATAACGTATGTGGATAATGGTACACAAGAGCAACTTAAGACAAACTCATGTTGGTTACATTTTAAGATTGTGTTGATGTCTAATGGCTGAGCCATGTGTTGTAAAATTTAGAAGTATTAGAAATTTTCTGTAATAACTAATATGGTTAATATGTAGTGGATAGTGAACCTCCTAAAATAGCTGGAGTAGTCACTTAAGCTTGATTTCAATATCGATATCAAATTTCCATTAGAAAATAAAAAAAAACAGCAAATTAATCAATTAAGGCTGCATGCGTGTGTCACACTAGATTTTCAAATGGTTTACTGTCCAACATTTGACACTCTGGCTTCAGTGTATTCCAACAGGTGTTGCTTCCTAGGCACATATTTCATGGACACTGTCTCCATGGCATTTGATCTCAAACCTTTATTTAGATCTGAACTTTAATCTGACTACCCAAAACAGTTCTGTCAGAAGGAGAAAAATGGCTGTGGTCTGGCATGCCACTTGATGCCAGTGATATTTTTAACTGGTGCCTGTGGAGGAAACAGACTCCTGAATCCCATGGGCCTGGGGTCTATTCATTTTATGACCTCTGGGCCATTGAGGACTGTGGGATAAACCAGTTGCTCGCACACTATACAACCATTTTGTGGTCAAAGCTTTATAGCAGACCTGTTTAAGTTCTTGAGAGCACATTCAGAGCAACTTCTCTGATTTAGTAATGGACAATTTATCAAAAAAAAGGGGTTTTCATACAAAAGGACCAGCAGGCAGTTGTAAAAAGAATGGGGAGTAATGATGGACATTCAGCATTTAACCAGCTTAGGCTTGGATTACTGAGATGGTCTCATGGCTAGAGGGCCAATCTATTTTTGTTTTTTAGACCAAGTGTACAACTTGAACAGGAAATGTGGAGCTGATGCTAAATTGTAGAACTATAGAACAGCTATATTGTCATCACTCATGGTTTCTGGTTCAGGCTGATTTATTGTCAGACTTGAGGACTGTTCCTGGACAGGATCAGAACTTTTTAATAAACATACATGCATGGTTGGCCCAGCCCACCAAACGTTTCTTCTTCACATTCCTAATTGTGTCATAAATATTATTGTGATGTAATGTTTTGTGATGGTGTGATTTTATTTTATTTATTTATTTATTTTTAGACAAGCTAAATTACATGTACAGAGTAAAGGAGCCAGTCTGAGCTGAAAATAGGCAAATTCTGTCAGTCAAACAGAACGAAATGGAGGCTATGAAATTGGAGAGATACGTAGAGTGAAATTTTGAAATACAATAATTGAGAAAGCTTTCTTTAAAGTTGGGAGAGAAGTCTTTCTGAACTAGTGAGACAGTTCAACCTTAACGGTGAAAAACCTAAGTTTGATTATACCAACAAACGTAATGGTGGCCTAAACTTTTGCACAGTACTCTATTTGTGATAAACAACACTGCTTAGTAGTCAGTATTCCATTGCTTCCTTTTTTGACATATCAGGCAGTACCTGATACTGTACTGACACACAATTTCAATAAAAGACTCATCTCTCCATAAGCAAGACATGTTAAAGAGCAGAGTTATAAGTGTAAGTCTGGTGCCACTCCTCTCAGCTAGATTGGGCAAACTGTCAATTTTGAGCATTTTTAGGTCATATGATCCGATATGCCATAACAATATTACATCTCTAGTGAAGGCTTATTGCTCTTGTAAGTCTAATTATCCTGATAATGATTTAGAAGTTGTTGACTCATCTACAGTGTACAGTGTTGAAGAGAAAATCCCAAACTGTCAACTATTCTCAGCTGACCACTCTTAATTTAGGGCAAGGCTGCTTTGACAGCCTGCATGTGTGCTGTGATTAAATAGTTAAGTGTGTGTCATTAATAATGATCTAGTTTTGAAATAGCGTGTTTTACTCTAAACTGTGCTCTGTGTGAGAACTGGGGTGTCTCTGGCATTGCGTTTTGTAACCCTTACTGTGTTTGTGTGCAGTGCTGAAGATTTTTCATTTTAAATTTTGCTTATTTCTTTTTGTGCTGTAGTATATTAACGAAACAATGCTATTACCTCAAGCTGGCGAAGCATCATTGCAGGATGTCATAGGAACAGCTTTACCATTTGACCTGAGTGAGAAAAATGCTAGAGATTGTGTTTTTCTTTCATTATATGCTTTGAGTGGGTGGGTTTTGAATTGGTGATGTGATTTTTCTGTGTAATGCTGTGCTCTAAAAAAAACGGGTTGCCATGATAGAACTTTTCTAATGCAATTTTTCTGTATTCCTTATACAAAAGTTTAGAGCTGGAAAAGCTCAAATGATTAATATTTAGGTCACACTTCAAATGCAATCCCTCATTACTTATTTGGTATCAGTTAATATTTAGATTTCAAATAGGTCTTGGAATATGTGGTTTAAATCTATATTTAACATTTTTTTTGTATGTTAAATAAATTTAAGTATATTTCCAAAACTTTATTGTTTTTGATTGCTTGTTTAATGAAAGCTTTCCCTCTATTTTGGGCATGCCAATGGTCCACATCCACAATGCCCACCTAAAGTGCACCTTATTCCCCAGAGTCACACTTTACCTCCTTCTCAAACTACAATAAACCTTTCAGCAACGTATAAAGTTCAGATTGTTTAATTTTTGTAGGTGCAAGTGTTCTTCAGTTGGATATTAGGTCAGGCCGAATTTGTTCCCTATGTAGTAAACTATCTATAGTAAACATATATTTTATTTTGTAGTTTATGATTTGTAAACTGTAATGTATCACTAGTGTAATTACACATCACTATTTTATTTTTTTGACCACCAGTCTATTATTATATAGTCTAGTATTGTCTGGCATACCAGTGCCCTATGTACAATGGAGTGCAATATGCAACAGAGTGCAGAATAGAGAATGAGGAAGGGAACATTGTTTTTTACTGTTCAACCGTTCATTTCTTCCTAAAATCTGTTTACTTTTTTCAGTCCAAGACAGCTGGTAGACTTGATATGCCTTTAAAAGTGTATTGCTCTATCTGTGACCTGAAACTCCAGGTGATTTAGGTTAGAAAATAAAAATCAATTAACGTTGGAAACTCAAACTTGTATTGGGCATCACTGCACCTCTTTCACCCTGTCTAAAAAGCAAACAGACCACCTCAGAATAATTAATATTTCGGGGTTTTTTTTCCCCCTGTAAATGTTAATGAGCCACAGTTCATCCCACATTTAATTAAGTGATCTCTTTGATGTATTAAGCTTCAGCTCCGAGTGAATACTGTTAGGCTGGAGACCAATTTGCACAAATAACAACAGGGTAGTAGAAACAGTTGATATACCTATAACACTGAAAAGTATATGTTAAATAGTTTAAATTTTATGAGCCAGAACTGTGTAAATGGATCACAGAACCCAGGATAGAAAAATCCCAATTCAAATGACCAGCGTTGTTTATTATTTAGCAGGAAGCAGTACATTCAGGATTATAGCCAAAAGTTCAAACATTGCTGCTTTTACACTAGTACAGTTCTTATAGGGCCAGTTTATTTCTGTGAGATGTCTATTCTGGCAACCCTATGTCTCATAACCAATAGAAGGCATTTTCTTGGTGTTGCTAGAAAATGGGGTGTGAGTTTTCGTATTGTGGTAGTGGGATGCTTGGGCACGGTGTGGGTTGTGCCCTGTGATTGTGCAGTAAAAAAAACTTTTGCCTTTCCGCCCTCCCCACTGTTTGTCACAGCTAACCAAGAACTGCGTTTGTGTGTCACAGGATCCCTGCTCACTACGTCTACCCACAAGCATTCATGCAGCCCAGTGTGGTGATCCCTCATGTGCAGCCAGCCGCTGCCTCTGCAGCCACTGCCCCTTCACCCTACATCGACTACACTGGAGCAACATACGCGCAGTACGCCAGCGCTGCCACTGCCGCGGCCGCCGCGGCATATGACCAGTACCCATATGCAGCCTCCCCTGCAGCGGCCGGATACGTCACCACAGCGGGCTACGGCTACGCGGTGCAGCAGCCGCTGGCCTCAGCCGCTCCTGCCTCCGCTGCCGCAGCGGCAGCCGCCGCGTTTGGCCAGTACCAGCCTCAGCAACTGCAGGCAGAGCGCATGCAATAGCAACCAGCAGTGCAGAGATGTAATGGAAAGCCAGTGCCCAGCGACTGTGACCACTGGCTGTGGATGAGAGAAGAAAATTGAAGGGTTGACGAGGGGAGGAGGTGGAGGTGGTTTAGTGAAGTGGTAACTCCATCACTTTCCAACTTGCTGTGATTAAACCAAAAAAAAAAAAAAAAAAAAAACCAAACATAAAATTTGAAAATCACAGAAGGTGTAAGGACACATATTTAACTTTTTACCTTTATCTATAATGTTACTGTTCTCTTTATGCTTAATATTGTCGTAGTGTATTTATTGCTAAAGAAGAGAGCAATGACTAATCACTGTGGCTTGGAGCTGTGGAAGAAGCCTTAAGTCCTGATGCTGTCATTAACATAGGAGCACTGTTCATTATGGACCTTATTTGTCCCTGCAGTGTTTTGAATTCTAAAGCCCTCTAACTTGCATATTTATTCTCATTTTGAGGGTTCTTTCTGTTCTGTTGTCTTGTGCCTCGCAAGTTTTGTTTTCTGATTATCAGGGAAATGAAGCATTTTCCGGAAAATTAGTAAAGACAAACTCTGCCAATCAGGGAATAATACACAACTGTGGAGAGAAAACCTAGTTGTAGTTATGTCTTAGATGTTCAGGACTACCGTTTTATCGTCCTGATGCTGAACGTCCCCCCATACTTTGAGTCCCACTTTGACCTCTTGAACTATGCAAAACAAACCAGCCAGCAGGAGTCAAAACAAACTGCAGCAAAAAGGAAGAGGTTTTTTTTGCCTCATGCCTCTAAAGGACAACAGTTTGAGGGCACTTCTCAATGGATGTTGTATTGTGTGCCTACTTACTCACGCATACACACAAATACACCAGAGAACACTAATGTTAATCCTGTGCATACGTTCCTCCACATTATTGCACTTGCTTACACACACTCACACTCACACAGGGTAGGAGAAGTACGAGTTACAAAAGGTCAGAGCTTGGGACTGCAAGTTATAGCCAGGCAACAGCTGCTGCGTGGGGACAGATAGACACACACACACACACACACACACACAGAGGATTGCTCTGGAAAGAATGCATCACTTGTGCCCGTTTGTTGAGCTGTCACATTTAATCCCTGGGCCCGTTTGGGAACTGGACCCCCATCTGACTCTGTCAGCAGTTCCACCTCTGTCCTATATAGACAGGTTCGAGGCTTAAGCACAGACTGCACTCCCCCAGATCTCTCTCGAACCTCGCTTTCAGCACCAGCCGCTGCATGTCTCTCATGAGCAACCCCTCTTTGGAATGAAGGGCTCAGATAGAGACAGACATGCAAAAACGGACATTATCCATGTACCGACTTTCACCAGTCATCCAATAGAATCAAAACGATCATCTCTTGTTTGTGTAGAGAAGCATCTGTGCACCAGCATGGCTCTTTGAGGGCTGAATCCATTCTCTGTGCTTTCAAAAAGACCTAATGTACCATCTTTGCAATAGAAAGCAGCACTAACGCTGAGGGCTAAAATACAAGTTGAGTGCCTTGCCATTATAATGCTATTTAAAGAGAAAAAGACCTGCTATTTATTTATTTTGGGAGTTTTTTTGGCTGCACTCTAAGGTCAAAGACTTAGTGGCGGTACTGTATTATTAATAATGTATTCATCTCATGGTATATAAGTTATTGGATAGATTTAGTTGTAGTATAGTATTATTAACATACTCAACCAAATATGTTGACGTATTTAAGATATTTCTGTATGTGCACTGTTATTTTTTTTTTCCCCTTCTATGCCTTTTGAATTTTAGAGCATTTCATTAAATATTTGCTAGTTTAATGCCTCTTGTAAGATGTTTATTTAAGTACAGGCCTAGTTGCAGGCACGTTCTGTTTTGTTGTTGTATCTAGAAGAAGAAAGAAAAGAAAAACGACTTCTGGTAAAAACTAAGCAACATGCTGCTTCCTATGTTTGAAAGTATAGTCCTTGTCAACGTTCAATATCTGTGCTTCTACTGCTTTTACTATACATCAGATGGGCTATTTTACATTGTTGGAAATTTTTATACTTGAACTGTTTCTTACAAGGGAAGATATGAAATCAGTAACAAAAACAATACTTTTTTTAAGGAGGCTTTTTGTCACTGGACTTGGGCATGTAAGGTGTTATTTGGTATTTAATGTAAATCCAAAGGTCGTCTCAGTAATACTAATTTAAATTTTATTTCAGATTGAAAACACTATTTACTCTAGATGAAAATAAAATGGTTATATATCTCAACCATAACTGCTTTGTGCTATATTCTTGTCATTACATGAAAATAGTTTACATCTGCTGTTTTTCCTTGTGCATTGGTATTGACTTGCAGCAATTGGAATAAATACCCAGTTTAGTTAGATGGGCTAAAGGTGTACTTTTACTTAAAATGACTCCTTTTCAAAAGCTGATAATATTTATGGATCAAATGTTTTACATGAAAAGTATGAACATGTATATATAATTTTAGTGTATGTATGTATGTACTACAGTAACTGAGATGACCACTCTCAGAATTCACAACAAGTTAAAAATTGTTGCAGATGGCGGAAACAGCAGAAGAAGGGGTTAATTTCTTTTACAACAGAAAGCTGAGGTGGCAGTAGGCACAGGCTTACCCACTGGATGAGGGAAAACTAGAAAAATGTCCTGACAGCTGAATCTTAAATTCTGCTGAGGCACACAGATGGTAAAGTAAGAACTGAATGATCCATCCTGCTTTGTGTCAACATTCCAGGCTAGTTAGTGGAGGTGGTGTAATGGTGTAGGGAAATCTTCCATGGCACACCGTTGAAACCAATGGGTCATCACTTGAATGCCACAGTAAAAAATGGTAATGTATGTAGTTGTGGATAATTCAATTCAGTTTTATTTATATGGCGCTTTTTACAACGTAGCATTGTCTCAACGCAGCTTTACAGTAATACATTATCTTAAAAGGCTAATCCCAAGTTGAACAATCCTAGGGTGACAGTGGAAAGGAAAAACTCCCTAAAATGGTAGTCAGAAAACTTGGGAGGACCAAGACTCAACAGGGGACCCATCCTCCATGGGCGGCCTAAATGTTAATTAAATAAATACTAAATGTATATTAAATCATAGCAAAATTAGTCTTAAATAATTAACAAATTATTAATAAAACTTAAATTAGTAATAGAAAAATTATAAAATAATCTAAATTATAAAACAAAAACAAAATGTTCAATAGGGTCATTCATGGTTACCAATCCTTTATAGCATCAATTTGAAACAATAGCTTGCCTTTCAAATACGCCTTTTGAAAAAATAGTAATGAAATACCAGTCATTTCATATAATTGTTTCACAACACTGGAGATGTAGAAATCTCTAACTCAGACACATTAGTAGGTATTCAAGCAAGACTCACTGTTACGTTCACTTTCTTTTTTGTTCTAGCCATTTAGACATAGACTTACTTTCATTTTACATCATTTCATGTCTAGTTAAAATACAATACTGTGCAAATGTATTATTTGTATTGCATAATTACACTGCTCACCATAATTAGGGGATACTTCAAAATGATATATATGGTATATTTTAACAATGGCGTATACTGTAAACTTATCTGCCAAACCTAATAATACTAACATCAATGATAAGATTGAAGACTGTGTAAATGCCATAAAAAACTAGTTGTCACGTAACTTTCTTTTACTAAATTCTGATAAAACTGAGGTGTTACTTGTTGGTTCGAATGCTGCGAGAGAAAAGATACCTAACTCAATACTAAACCTACACAATTTTTCAGTAACTCCCAGCACAGAGGTAAAAAATTGGGTATCATATTAGATTCAGATCTCTCTTTTAAAGCACACATTAATAATATAACTAGAGTAGCTTTCTATCACCTTCGTAACATCTCTAGAATTAGAAATATATTAACT
>JAUZST010011279.1:0-11993 GCA_034779995.1 Parotocinclus haroldoi | reverse complement strand
TCCTGACCTTTGATAAAAGCATAAATTCTCCCAGGGATCCCAAAAATCCTCCCATATCTCGCTGACTCGCTTTGTATGCGCTCTAAGTGGCGACTTGTGGCTTCTTTTTCTTATTCGCTTCTCACGTTCTTTGGTCCGGACCTTGTGTCAGACCTTGTTGTCCTTATAGTAGGTGGTTTTCTCATATCCATTCTCATTTCTGGTTGCTGTTTTGATTTTGTTATTGGTTTATATAAATTTCTAGAATTCAATTTACATTTAGTCTCTTATCCAGAGTGACTTATCACTTATACAGGCACCTTGACAGATAAGGAGTTTTGCCCTCTAGGCAAGAGGGGTTACAATGTGAATGGCCTCCACCCAGTGAATTCAGGGTTGACTTCAGACCCTCCCCCACTACCCTGACCAGGATCGACAAGGGTAAAACTGGATGCTTAGCTGTTACTGCCACTATTACCAAGAGAAGTGGATATGAACTGAAAATGAGTATAGTATTGTGTCAGTAGGAGTGTCTTCTCACCATTGCTGGAGACGAGTATCCAGCTCTTTAAGGATCTGTGTATGGATCTGGTAAGCTTGAGGCAGAGTACTGAGAATTTTCTCTAGCTTTCCTTCGTCCAACACTGGCTCCCCATCCTCCCCTACTCCTGTTTCTACTGCTGATCTGAAATTCTGCACACAGCGTGCAAACAAGACATGTTAAATAATACAGGAGATATAACAGTTAAATACTTGAACATGGCACAAGCAACCTGGGTGTCAACATTTGCCTTTATAACAAATTCATGAACATTATTTTAAACATACTGTATGTAGTAATCCTGAAGGCTTTATTAAAGATTGATGTCGGTGAGCACTCCTCAAAGCACACTGCTGTGTTATGTCTCAAGTATGACAAAAAGGAACAGGCTCAGGGGATGTGTGAGAACGCCTCATTACTACCAGACTGTCACAATGAAGAGGGGTTTCCAGGTATTGGGAATTGTAAATTATTATATTACAAGAAAGCTGTCAGAGACGTCAGTGTGTAAAAAAGGTATTGGGTATGCCACTCGCTCAGGAGTAAACCATATAGGATTTGTGTACAACTCTTTGAAAAAAGGACATAAGCTGATGGAAATGGTTCTGTTAGCTAGAGCTTTTTTTTAACTGATGATTAAATGTCGCACAAGTAATTTCGATTAACAATTTAATTGTCTGTTTTTACACCTCCACTATTTTAGTATATATTATATTATATATATTATATTTTATATGTATGTATGTATATATATATATATACATTATTTAATGAAATCATATATATATATATAAATATATATATATATATATATATATATATACATTGTTATAGTGAACAATTAATTTAATGAACAATGCAATTATAGTTAAATACAAATCTAAATAAATTACATTTCAAATTCAAGCTAAATTTGTATGTATACATTCGAGATGATGTAAAAGCTGACAATTAGTTATAAATAATTGATAATATAATATTTAATGATTTAATTGGTTGTTATTAAAATTAAAAAAAGGCTAAAGTCTGCACTTCTGCATGGTTTGATTAGCAGCTAATATTGCAGCTAATAAAATTCACCAGTTATGGCAGTTGACCGTAGTCCTACATAACTGCGTTAATTTCACTTAATTGCATTTATCCTGAATAATTGCTATTAGATGATTGCATAATAACTGTGGCAGTCCTACTATTAGCACTAAAATATACATGTCCCTTTAGAAAAGATCCACAATGATTGCAATGTTCCAGAACGAATCTGGGGGCTGTAGCTGTTCCAAGTACCTTGTAGATCATAAGCAAACTGACCCTATAATATACAGTACTTATATGGAGGTGTAGGGATGTCTAGATGAGAAACCGCCACTTGAAAAGTCCCTGTCCCGGAGGAGAACGAAGCAAAAACAAAATGAAAGACATAAAACAAAAGCAAAACCAATAACACCAATAAAAAGATAGATGCTGTTGGCTGTTACTGCTCCATTTCTCTTTAAGCTAGGTGAACTGTCCATCCAAATAAGCTTCCAAATTAATCACACATTAATTTTGTGGTGCACCCCTGGATTGGCAGAAATATGAAACCAAAAGTGAGGCAGAAAAACACAGATAGAACTGGGACCTTTTAACCTGTCCTTAGGTTAGGAGATGCCTCGCAACCTTCAAAGAAAGCAGGGTTAAGACTCAAAACACACCTCAAAACGTACTTTAAAGTAAGCAGTACATAAACCATTGTGGATTAGCTGTAGATTGGCAAGAAGTTACACAACTTAGTTGCACAAGTGTCTGTCATTTTGTCCGTTTGCCGCTTTCCTGACTGTAATCATGAGACTATGGCACTATCATACTCTCTCTCTCTCAGGTAATTACTGGCCATCTGTAGGTTAAGAGGTTCTGTAGGTTTTTCATTGACTCACATTTGATTTCAAGCTTTCTGAAAGGGTCAAAAATCCTATGTAATGCTTAACATAGAAGAATGCAACAACACCATAAATAATAGAAGAGTATTGACATGTCCACCAAGACCATCTGTCTGTAGCTCATCAATTTTAGTTTAAGGAGTGTAGTGAGATGCAGGCGTTCACACAGGCGTGCACATGCACATTTGTCTCACTATCCTGGTTGGGACTTCAGTAACCTAATTGAGATCCTTTTGGGTTTTGTTCCAAAATATAGTTGCAATTATGTTAAAAAAAACAGTTTTGTCCCTACAGAAAAGTCAACTCTTTCTATCCTTGTGTGGATATTTGGTCACCACAATGAAATATTCATTATTAATATCACACACACACACACACACACACGTTCATTTGTTTTTTCAAAAGATAGTCGTAGATTCTATAAAAAAGAAAATAAATGAACAAGACATAAAACAAGAAAGGATAAGGATAGGGATAAGGAAAGGATATTTTGCAAAATATCCCCACAAGGTAAACATTTCAGATATTTCTATTCTTGTGGGAACATTTGATTCTCACAGTAGCACACACACACACAAACACACACGATGTGATAATCCTCTGAAACTCCAATGAAGCTTTACACTTTAATCAATGAGTATTGATTGTTCCTGAGTCTGCCTCTGTCAGTTCTCTCATAATTCACTCTGTGGTAGTTTTATGGCTCTTCTCGTGGCTATGAAAACATTGTCCTTTACTGGGCTCCAATAGAAGTAACACAGGCAATTTGTTACTTTTATTACACATTCATTGTTCCATCACAATATGACTATTATCACCACATTAAGCTAGCAGCATCCAAATCACTTAAACTTTACCTTAATGTTTCCTAGATTAGTAACCAAAGTGACTTGTAAATTAGGCAGAACATAATTTGCGTATCTGTGGTGGCACCCTTTCTCTGCTCTCATAGCCTAGAGCGACTCAGTGGGCTTCTGGTGAGACAAAACACACACACGTATAGCCTCAGAGTTGGTCGCCAGGTATCATAGAAAAACACCTCTAATGGACTGGGAGACTTGTAATGCATTCATCATTCACAAGGACCATGGAGAAAACCCTATACTCAGGCTCCATAGAGATAGGAGATACAACTCAATCCTTACTTTGTAAGAGGAAGGATATGAACTCGTGTGGCTCATCGATAGAGCATTGGTCACCCTGCTTCATATTCTGTATTGTATATTTGTGTTTCAAGTCTGTGTTCTGAGGTATCCCCTCTAAGGCTTGCCCTTACCTAAAGGTAAGATTGCCTTGTCCTGTTTTAGATTGTGGCCAGAAAATGTTGTTATATTTAAGATTGTTTTAGTTTATCCTGTATAAAACACTGGGAAAATAAGTCAAAATAAGTCTTATTTTCAAACATCAAGAGGAAGTAGAGAATGTGAAAGTGAAAGAGAATTCTACCACTGGGATTATCAGGACTATTCTCAGACATGAATTATCCATGTAATTTGGCTAAGAATCCGAGTGGCTTGATATGTAAGTGCAGTGGTTCCCAACTCTAAGCCTCTTTGATCCATATCACAACTTTATATTTCAGTTTGGTAGTTTTGTTAAGTCCAGCCATCTTGGTTCCATTGCTGTTCATAAAAGCTCAGGCTGGTTTCCTGATAGTGTTGGTGTTGAGTTCCATACAGTTTCCAGTCTTTGGGGATATTACCTAGATTACCTCTTGTTTTCAGTTGGGAGACTTCCTGCATCTCAGTGCTCCTGGGGTGGGTGTTGGGTCTACTGCAGATCTGTTCTGTGCTTTTATGATCACTAGCGGGTCTGATCAAGAGCAGTCTGACTAAGGCTGCCCACATTTACATCAACATATGGGAAAACGTTTCAGGACACATCCGAAAATGAAATATGAGATGAGGTTTGTTGTGAGAGCTACACAGGATATGCATCAAATCTATTTTTGACAACCAAATCCCTTCTCAAACAATACATCATATCCAGTGGCTCTGCTGTGTCTAACAATCTAAAGACCAACTGCCAAAGTAAATGCCATCCTTCATGTTTGGATAGACTTAAGATTTTAAACATCAAATTAGCTGGTCTCTCAGCCTACAAGAGTAAACAACACAGAAGGTTTGGGGAAGAGCAAAAATGGAGGATAGTGCATGTGCAGCCACAAACATCATAGCAAAACACTGTTCAACAAATCTGTGGTAGCCTAGCGCTTAAAGTTACTGGACTCTGGCACAATTCAAACCAAACCTATGCCAAGTTGCCATTGTTGGACCTTGAGCAAGGCCCTTAATTCACCATTGATTGGCACTTGAAAATTGAAAACGGTACTCTGTAGTACCCAGAGGCTTCAGTCTCTGCCTTATTGGTATAGAATATTGGTACCCAGCCTTACGTGGGTCAGGATTGGACACAGGCCACAGACACAGAAACCAGGATGATACAGGAAAAAGCTAAAGGTTGATAAGAAGTTGACACACCTTATAAAAATTCCCTACAACGACACAC
The DNA here is from genome assembly GCA_034779995.1 of Parotocinclus haroldoi. Taxonomy (NCBI): domain Eukaryota; kingdom Metazoa; phylum Chordata; class Actinopteri; order Siluriformes; family Loricariidae; genus Parotocinclus; species Parotocinclus haroldoi. The sequence goes on along the minus strand of JAUZST010011279.1, from coordinate 7,049 downwards.
TGGAAGAAGAGGGCATGTAGGCCTATACAGTTGAAACAACCCACTAGGACATCCCCTTTAAAGAGAGACTTTTAGTGTGTAAAAAAGGTCACCACTGACAAGAGAAAAACAATTAATTAATGCAGCCATAATTAAGTGGCTCTCTTACCTCTATCAATGACTCCTGCTATTCAATGTGCTACACAAAGTGATTAACGGCACATGCCACTAACTCTAATTGAGTTATTTTGCATAAATATTAATAGCATATCAATATTAAACCAAGCTTTCTTGAGTCTGCAAACACATACTATCCTGAAACAAGGTACAACCCTTTGCCGTTTTTCTCCCACACTGGACACACTTCCACACAGTTCTCCTAAACTGCAGCAAGCTAATACAAATGTAGGCTTGCATGCAAATGGGTCATATAATTACTGTACTGGGCAACAACAATACAGCGCAATCTGCATACTGAGGCATGTACTGCATTTGCATTCTTTAGTAGTAAGATAATAAGCGATTGCATTGTGTGCCTTATTGTATTCAAATGAAGCAATTATACTTCAGAATATAAAGTAAGGTCATTAACATCAGGGGACAACGCAATGCTGCATGGCCTTTGATAAATGATGCTACATTAATCTTTTAACTCAGTCCCACTTGGAAGTGTATGAGGATGCAGATTTAATCAGTGATAAATAACACAACACAAAAGTTGAATCAAGGTCACAGAAAAAGGCAACTACTAATGTTGGTGGTATACCATTAATTCCCTGTACAGTATGACTTTTCTATACCGTCACGTCATAACATAGCTGAAACAACAGCTGAAAGGCTTCAATAGGCAACAAATTATATCATATTTTGCGCCACTAGAAGAGCTACAGAGCATGGAGTAAAATGACACTAACCAGGGCATACCAAGGGTGGTCATTTTGTCAGGCGAAGTAAACCCAATCAAAGCCTTCATTATATAGGTGTTAATGATATTTGACAGTATCAGAATAAGCTACAAACCAATATAAAAGCCTCACCAAATATATATACCCCCCGGAAGCACATATTAAAGCACATATTACCACATATGAAAAAGGGTACTAGTCCAGTACAGAAAATCTATGGTCGAGTGTGTTTTTTGGCTTTCATGCTGCAATGGTAGAAACAGATCTATGCCACAATGACCTTAACCCCATGTCACTACAGTTCCTAAAAAAGTATCAGACACTGTATAAACTGTGGCACAGACCGGATGTATACAATTCATACAACTATCTTGGATTTTATCCATCACTCAATCTGTAGAATGAAACCATCTAGCTACACCTCATGAGTGGCAACATTTCTCTGTGCCAGTGGAGACATTATTTTTCATGCCAATAACAGGGACTGACATTTTTATTGCATGCATCTGTTGAATCAGGTGTGGTCTCTGCTGAATATGAATTAAAACCTACAGCTACACTTGCCCTTTGCGAAAGACGTGTCACATCCCTGTATCATGCAGACAGTTCCTTTCACATAAAGCCATCCTGGGGCTCACACACAATTTGACAGTGCTTGCTTGAGAGCTGAGATAAAGGCAAAGAGCGTAGGTGAAAGAACTTTACTGGAGACTCGTATCTGGTCAACACAAATGTCATAGAGTCATGACTAGGCCACAAAAGCAGATTTGGAATCTGAAGAGGTAAACCACTAGAAAACATTACTTACAGGAGAAATATATAAGGTTTCCCAATAAGCTGGCTCACTGAGGGCATGTTAAATACACTCACTGCCGCAGAGTTCCACCTGGCCAGATGTAAGCTCTACTAGGGTTGCATGATATTAAAAAAAGTCTTGATATTTTCTTAGAGTTTGTAAATTAATTGGATAATACTTCTAAAGCAGGGCTGGGAAGTTTATCAAAACTTATGAAAATGACATTCAGCACCATTAACCAACGTAATCTTGTTCTTGTTCAGCAGATTTTATATATATCATAACATAGCTGAAACAACAGCTGTAATGCTTTAATAAGCAACAAATTATAGATTTTTTTTTGCCACTAGAAGAGCTACACAGCACAAAGTAGAACGGCACCACCAAGGGCATAGGGTAGTCGTTTTGTTGGGTAACAAAACCCCATAGTATTCAAAGTGTTCATTATATGTGTGATATGTGAACGATATCTGACAGCAGAATAAGATACAAACCTATAGAAACGTATGAATAATATATAATAATATAATAATGTAAAAAAATAACATCACAAAATCACTAAATCACAAAGGATTTCAATTGGTTGAAATATCCAATAAAACATAAATAGTTAACCTGCTAATCAGTTAACAGATAAGAAACAGATTATTCAGATAACTGAATCTGTTATTCAGTTTCAATTATTGAGTTTAAAATCACAAAAATATGCAAAAAAAATATCCCAGTTTTAATAGTGGAGCATATTTACAGTACAAACCTTGTCAGTGAAATATAAAGGACAAAAAAACCCAAAAAGTCAAATAAACTAAAACAAAATAATCATTCATCAATCAAGGTAAAGTGTACAATTAATCATGACACTGATTGGAGGTCATATCGCCCAGCACTATTCTGTAAAAGGTATTTGAACCCATCTCTCTCAACTGCCTGAATTGGCACAGTGTATTTCACTATGTAATTGGTGTCAACATTTTACATTTTTTTATCTGTTGTCTAAAGAACATCTTACAAACCTATTCTGCTAAAGTTTGCCGAGTCGATTTTTGTCCTAGTCCCTTGGCAGACTCCTGAAGGTTGTCATAATCATATTCTGCATGGGTTGAGTAACATTTGCATTTCATTGATTCCATTAAGTCTTATCGATTTTAAGTTTTCATACCAAAACGGTGAAAAAAGGGCCAGATGATGAATATTAGCCATTTTTGTACTAACTAGTTGCGAACGTCATCTGTTTATCTGGCAAATGCATTTCTGTCACATCCAAAATCGCAAAACCACATCCAAATAAAGTATTTTTGTAGCTTGTTTTCAACTTGGCCCATAACAGTGAATAAATCTGGATGACCACCAAATTCAAACTGTTCCACACTCTCTAGGGTATGCCTTGTGATACCACTGAATGCGATAACTGTGTATCTTACTTATGGCTGCACTGGTCTATAGAAATATCTCTCGCTCCCTGTCTCTGTGCCCCTGGCACATGAATGTCCATTCACACATTAATAAATATATGAGTGTCCATGTACAGACACACACAGCCTGAGGGAGCAGGGCTAGAGAGACATTCTGCCTGTCAGAAAAAGCTAGGTAATGAAAACAAATGAAGGCTTGTATTAAATCCAGTGACTCCCAAAGCAACAGCGGCTTTGAAACACATTCATATAAAACAGCGTCTTCATTATTCAGCTCTGAAGATAGATCATCAGTGCCTCCATCAAACACAGCAAACATGCATCATTACGATATACACATGTTCTTATGCAGATGTGGTTTCCCAGACCAAACATAAGCATTGTTGCAAGTCTTTGTTTTACAGCTTTGTTTTACAGCTTCTATGTGTGGTTGCTATGATCGTTTACAACCTCTACAGTATATAATAAGTCAGCAAATACAGTATCTACAGTGGTAGCAATTATCTCCAAAGCTCCTCAAACAACAGTAGGTGTCATAAAAAGATGGTTTTATTTTAATGACGGTGCTACACTGCCAGTAGAAATTAAGACATTCACATAAACTTAAGACTGAAAATGCACAGGCATATTTATTGTGAAGGCATCCTTAAATTGGGTCACTAGGGTCCATTATATATCTTACATGAGCTTTAAAAGTAACTTTGTAATAGGGGTTCTTTTAAGCGAATCACCCCTTGGGTGAAAAGTAATTATCATACATAAGCTTTTGTATTCTACAAATAGCAAATTATAAGAAACAGAAATAGTAGTAAGTCTCCTTACCTCTTGGAGCATTGTCAATGCCTTGACATGCCTGAAAAGAAAAACAGATTTCACTTTAAACAGTCATAAACATTGGATTAATCACACAGTAAAAGTCTATACATTTGGCTTTTTCTGGTTTAAATATTGATGTTGTATTTTATTTGTTGTATTTTATAACTAAGACTCCAAAAACAGACCCACATACAGAGATTCAGATTCAGAGACAGACGTTTACAAACCCTTTAAATTTCCGATATTTCTTCATAATTATGACCCAAAGCTTAAAAAGTTTCACCCAAGTACTAAAGGTGAAGACAAATTTAACAAATGAGACCAAAATATTATTAATCCATATGATCCAACATTACAAAAGTATGTGTCATGGCACCAACAAAGGAGACTTCTGAAAAGAGTTGATGATGCTGGAAAAGACTGCAAAACCATAACTAAAGAATTTGGACTCCAAACCAATAACCAGTCAAACAGATTGTGTACAAATGGAAGAAATTCAAGACCATTGTTATCTTCCCCAGATGTAATCCACCAACAAAGACCACTCCACGAAAAAGGTGTGTAATGTCCTGCAAGGTCACAAAGGACCCCAGGATACATCCCAGGCAACTAAAGGCCACTTTTTTATTGGCTAATGGTAACAGAATGCTGAACAGCAACGTTGTTCCACTGCTCCCAAAAACATTGCTGCCTGACTGCAGTTTATCAAAGATCATGTGGACAAGCTGGAAGGCTATTATTCATACCTTTAGACTTTGGATAGTGAAAAGGTCAGATTTGAAAGCATTTGGAACATGGCATAGCTAAAACTGTGTATGTGGTTTATGCAGTTCCCACAGCACTGTACAGCGCCATGTTTGTTGTTGTTTGTGAAGTCCATGTGGGTTATAAAGAGAGGTGGAGGAACAACATTGTCATTTCAGAAAAGATGTGTATGGCACGTTAACATGAAAATGTGGAACCAACGTTTTGAAACCTTTCCACTATGGCACCCGTTTTCACAAAAGGGGGCAGAAAATACCTTAATTGTGTGAACCTAAGCTAAGACAAACTAAACTGTGTAGATAAGCTAAGCCAATCAAAATGCTTCACTGACATGAAGCATAGTGGTACTTACTGATCTGTAAAGAAGTGTAGCCAAAATAAAGATCTGACTTACTGTTGAAACACAGGATGGAACTGATGAGCATTTATTGTTTTTTTTATTATTGTATTATTATTTCAATAAGTCAATTCAATTATTCAATTAGACAAGTTCACTTAAAAGGAAATCCGTAGATTATTTTAAAATATAACATTATGCAAAGATTCTTTATGTTTTAAATGTAACAGGTCTGCGGTCACGTGAAGTAGACCAGCGGTGCCCCTGTTACACAAAGAAACTGACAAACAAACATCAGACTCTGGCAGGGGATGTGACCTATAGTTTAAATGGGCAGAATTGTACATTTACTTGTGATCTGATTTTATATTTACGATGCAATTCTATTTCAGGGAAACGTTTTATGTACACATAGCATAGCTTTCCAATCCATTTTGAGTCAAAGATGCAAGACATAAATGTCTTGATTTTGACTGTTAAACCTGATTAGACTGATAAGATTTAGACTTAGTTTCAGGCTTGGCTGGGGGGGGGGGGTGTTTTAGTACGGACCAATCTATTAATGTAATAAAAGCATGCCACTAATATGACAGATTAATATTTGCTGCAGTACTATGAAGCCATTTCTATAATGACCAATTGCTGTGTTGCTGACGTTCACTTATTCACAGAGACAGGGCTGTAATAAGCTGTCATAGCTGTCACCCATACAAATTAGCAACCAGGACGATGAAAGGACATTGAATGAAGAGGATAACTTCTGAGTATCTTTATATCAAGTATAGTGTTGCTATCTGAAAACAGCTCCAACTACATCCAATTCTCAGCATTTGCTGTTGATCTATTGCCCAAATTGATAAGACACACTTACTCTCTTTCTGTCTCCAGTAGCTCTTTGGCTACGTAGTACGCTCTAGATCTTCCATCAATCTGCAAACCAAAGAAGAGGGATAGAGGAATATAAAGAAACATTTTATAGTGGCTCATTATGCTACAAGTAGCTTAATGCCAGCAGCAACACCAGCAGAGTGAGAGAAAAATAGCCTCATAGAAACAGGAGTTCTGATGAAAAGATTGTGAGACAGACACAGAGCGAGATGGAAAACCACACTGCTCTGATTTTTTTTAATCTGACCCTGTCAGAAGAAGACTGATTGTTTCATTAAAGCACAACATAAACGTGAAAGCTTTCTCAAACCCATTGCTTTCGGCTCTGATGCATTATGGATGAGGGGCCGAGCTTGCATCAAGCACAAAACACACACTGATTTAAGCTAAACACAGGCAGTGGCATGTGTGTGTCTCTGTTGAATGACTGTATTTAAGAGGTCAAGGCAGTTAGTTTTAGTAAGTGGGACATCAGAGAGTACTGTAGATTGTGCATTTTAAACTTAAATGCTTCTGATATGTCTGTGATTGAGACTGGTTGGATGTAAAATATTGGACCAAGCTACAATCAGTTTTTCAACATTACACTCAAAACCCATTAATATGTATAAATACACATACATACACATTCATCACAAACTGTATTCAAAATTTTTCATTTAGGTTGTAATTTTTCCCTCAGGCTGCACGGTGGTGCAGTGGTTAGCATTGTTACTTCACAACTCTGAGATCCCTGGTTTGATCCCGATCACAGGCTCTGCTTGTGTGAAGCTCGCATGTTCTCCCCATGTCTGCAAGGGTTTTCTCTGGGTATTCCAGTTTCATCCGACATTCCAAAGACACGTGTGCTAGGTTCATTATTGTTTTTAATATGCCCTTGCTGTGTGTGCACTCTACAACTGATTGTTTTTCACTTTCAATACAGGATTCAATAAATTGTATTAGATATTCAACACTTGGTGGAATGCAGAAGGGCACCAGCAGCAGCCGAATCCTAAAGTACCGAAACAAATCCTATTATATACTTGTAATTTTATTCACTTATTTGGACCAAAATCCTGTTTAATTGGACTAAAGAACGTGAGAAGCGAATAAGAAAAAGAAGCCACAAGTCGCCACTTAGAGCGGATACAAAGCGGGTCAGTGAGATA
>JAUZST010011278.1:0-36969 GCA_034779995.1 Parotocinclus haroldoi | reverse complement strand
AACATAAAAAAAAATTAGATATATATATATATATATATATATATATATATATATATATGTATCTATATATATATAATTACAGTGCTTTGTTCACCAAGTCATTTGGTTATCACTTGCCTTGTGACATATTTCTCCTGGGGAACTCCTGGGGAACTATTCCATATTCATGACAGTGTTCTTAGGCAAGATTTTAAGCAAACCCACTCCTCTGAATGAGAAGCAATCCCACACAGGAATAGTCTCATGATGCTTCACTGTTGATATGAAACAGGACTCATAGTAGCGCTCACCTTTTCATCTTTGGATAACCAGTCTGACCAGTCTGCAGGAGGCTTCCGCAGAAAAAATTAATTTACCCCAGTCCTCTACAGCCCAATACCTATACTTTAATGTATCCGTCATTACCAGAACTTTTCATCCAAATTTTAGTGGCTATGTTAGGGGTCATGGATTGCCATCTATTAAAAAAGTTAAACACACATTCATTCTTTGGTCTACATTCACATGTTTAACAGAAGAACAGAGGTCTACTAACAAATGGAATACGAGCTGAAACTTTGCTAAAGCATGACCACTGTGGGATTGTGTTTTAAACCCATGTCCAGATAAATCATAAATCAAAGCTGATATCTGTCTAGTCTGAGAACACACACTGAGCAAAGCTTTCTACCTAAAAAGCTTGTGCAGGATCTGAGATGCACTGCATGACTATGGTTTTGCCTAGAGCACCATTCAGCAGAGTCAAGCCTCCACAACCCCCTGGAGATTTAATCAAGGCAGTTCTAGCAGCTCATTCAACTTCTTCTTGCTGAACCACTTGTATCCTGACCCTAGGTGTTCCAAGTGAGGGGTTAGGAGATTATTCAGAGCCTGGAGGTTTATATTAATCTGTGCAATGCTGGGAGATTTTTTAACTTTGATTAAGGTTTTTTTTCTTCCTAACAGGTGGTCTGTCTGCTCCAGTCTGGGCTATTGTCCAAGATTAATCACTCTCTGTCCTGGACAAGGCTGGACGGGATGGGGTGTAACCTCCCTTGTGTGTCTTGCAGTCCTTCTGCCAGTCTAGTAAAAGTAAGAGATGGTGGTGTAGTATTACGGGCACCCTTAACTTTGCTGCGTTTGTTTATTTACACTTATCCACTCATTACAGCTGGGCTTTTATGAACCCACCCATGATTTTTTACATTTCTCTTAATGAGGCGAAGTGAAAAAGAAAAGAGACATCTGGAGGATCAGTGGATGCCATCCAGTCAAAAAAGCAGCCAGGCCAATCATACAAAACATGCAAAGGTTTGGAATTAAATTAGTTCATCTTGTCAATTTAGTGAATTGGAATGGGAATACACATACGCCAAACATAGGCAAACATAGACACAATTTGCAGCAATTCAAAACACGAGTTTTCCATTTGCATAGGGTTCTCCACATCTGATAAATTCCTTTCTAAACTTGTTTTTTTAAACTGGCTTTTTCTGCAGTGATAGACCTTGTCAGCCCCCACCTGATCTGCCCCTTTACACCCTATTCTAACCAGTCTGTTCCTTCAATAAGATGTTCAACATGGCTATCCAGGTGGAAGCTCTAATGAAACAGCTGCAGCAAATCTAAATTCTTAAAGACTGCATAAACCTTGACTGTGTTATAGTGGTTACAATCTGACTCAACTATTCCATGATATTTGGCCGAAAGATATTCAGAAATTGAGCCACTGGCAAATCATCAAACTGTTCTGACCTTCAATCTGAAATCACAAAGAAAGTGTAAGGAATGGCTTATTTGAATTATGCAATGGCTTAAGCAGTTACACACCCACATATTCATAATGTAATCTACTGCCATCAATCAGTAGTTGATTAAGGTGTTCACCCAATGGTGACAATCACAGCACAATGTTTTACAAAACCAATCCAAACACAATAGTACACTTACATTTTGAAGCAATTAAACACTTGGAGATCTTATACTCCACTGTTTGGGAGCTTTAACTCCTTTAAAGCATAATTCAACTTATTGTATCAGCCTTCTGGCTGATTTTGGTGTCACATGCAGACTCGTTTGGCTGTATGTCATTTGTTCTGTCCTCAACTATGTAAATAATCACTGTATTTAAAAAGAATAAAAAACATTAAATATATAATGGTTTGTGTTTCCATTCATTTAAGCACTGTTTCTTAGTCTATTCTTGTTCTTCAGATGATTCTGATGTCCGTGAATGACCAGAATGACCACTAATTTCACACAGCACTATTGCATCCTTAATAGCCAAATTCCGAGAAACCAGGACTGTGAACAAGCCATGCAGTGGTTGTTCAAACACAACTGCCGATGAAGAAACCTCAACAATAGTTTTGGCTGCCTTTTCGAAAAGTCCACGACGCAGCACACAAAAGTGTCCAATGGCTTTCGACTCACCTTTGTTTATATTATTATTGCTGCTGTCATACATACATTATCATTATTATTATTCACTGTATATACAGACATCTATCTATAAACATATATATGCATATTCTCACACGTATTTAATAAGGAATATCCATACAGGTGAACTGTATAAACTTTCAACATTTCATAGCACAACAGCTATTACTGCAACAATACAAAATGTTAATTTTTTTTTTTAATATATTAATTTATTAAGCAATTCTTTTAAGAAACAACATGCGTGCCAGGCATATTGTAAATGTAATGTATTTTTTAGTGTGTTTAAGCTTTAAAGAATTGTTGAATTTGTTTTCTTAATTTGGCTTAGTTTGGTATTTTTCTAATTTAATTACATTATTTTGATTATGATGATTATACGGTGCAGCAATGCACAACAATTCAAAGCACAACAGTTATTACTGAAAGGATACAAAGCATTATTTTTTATAGATATATCAATTTATTGAGGATTTTTTAAGGAAATATGTGCATGCTGTTATCTTGCATGCCAGGCATGTTGTCAAACAAAGTATAAAGAATTGTTCAAACTCCTTTACTATCCTCATAAACCTGCCTTTAGGATAACAGTGCTCTATATAACTTGTAGAGTGTAGGGTAAAGTAAAAAGGGAACCACTATAGACACAGCATATATGTATTGGTGCCTCTCTGGTACCAAAGGACATCAGTTCATCACTGGGTAGATACATACAGCAGGCTCGCTCAGACTTTAGAGATGCCAACTGACCTAAAGCATGCCTTTGGAATGTGGCAACAAACTGGAGTACATGGAGGAAATCCCACACTTAGACAAGGAGAACATACAAGCTCTGTGCAGACCGGAAATCGAACCAGGGATCTCTGGAACTGTGAGAAGACAGCAGATCCCACCATTTCACCCATTTGCTCTAATTCCTGTTGCTTCATGTGTGGAGAATATGAGAAATTCATGGGGGGAGACGGCTAATGGAGGCATGCAGTGCATAAGATTCAATTCTAGACAGTTTGACCCTGCACATTCCCCTTTACAGACAGGCGGCTAATACTCTGGATGCCTGCCTGTACTTGAACATGTGAAATCAGTGTAATTAAGCCGTGTTTGCCTGGACAGGGAACACGTGCTAGAAGTGATATCAGTGAGCTTAGTTTGTCTAGACTGCACTTCTATGATTTCTATGTGCATGCTAGTACTGGCAAGGTGCTCACACTTTTTTAAGTTACCTTTCTTTGCTGGAGAGGTGCACCTGCCCCGCTTCATTTCATGCTGCTGACGGCTTCTCTCGTCAGCCATCGCATAGAATGACCAAATGACCTCACCTCCTCTGCTGCGTTCCCTGCTAGCGTTCTGCCCTGGGACTTATTTATCAGAATGTTTGGAGGGGGGCACAAAGAGGGGCTTTATTCTACCCCCCATCTGATGATCAGTTCCTCTGGAATTTCTACCCCCCACATCGATGACAATAAAGTGCTCTTTGCTCATTACTGCAGAGTCCTTCTTAATGATCAAATATAATTAAGAATATTTTCTTTTATAAATCCGCTCTCCTGCTTTCATGGAGCCCCGACTACAACTACTATGTTCAGAAAGAAGTGACAGCCTGGCATTTCTCCCAGCGCCCCTACTGTGATTGATAGAGGTAACCACAAAAGGGGAAACATTGGTCTGCGTCATGTTCTTATAAACATCAACACACTGCTTAGGAAAAGCAGGCCTCTCCTTCCAGTGCCAGACGTGTAAATAAGCTTCCCTGTGGGAAGGGGGGCTACTGCACTGCTCAGTGCTCTCACGTACCCCAGTAATCATTACCATTGTTTATACTCTGCAGTATGAACGCAGAAATCCATGCGTTTGTCTTTATGTGACCATAGCTACATATCAATTCACCTCAGACCTTCCAGAGAGAAAAGGGCAAAGGGCCGAATCTGTCAGTGATGCACTAAGGCTCTCTAAACTCTGACTCCCTCTAGAGGTTCAGAACAGCACTGTTGTTTTCCTTGTATTAATCTGTGGTGTACCTCCACTCATTGTTTATTACTACTGACATACCGCCTAATCCTCCCACCGGGTCCACAGGTTAAGGGAGTAGCTCTGTCTTTTATCCACAGGGCTGTTCCTTTGAATCCCAAAGCTTAAAATAGGTGAGCGGGATCCAGTGTCCAGCTTTCTTTTTAATGTTTTCAATGCCCAGAATAACCACTGAGCACAATGCCTGATCCTTTTTGTGTTTTCAGTGCACCTCTGCTGTCTGTATAAATTCTTGTTTACATGATTAATACGTTTCCAGGTAAAGAAATAAGCAAACCTGTAACCATAAGACCAAATTTGTCCTTCATATAGCAATGGCATGGATTTTATGAAAGTGTTTTACCTGTAGCAAAACACCAGGCAGTATAGGCAGGAACTCTGTTAAGGGGATCCACAATATTTATCTGACGTTGTTCTGAAATGCAACACTGCTCATGCAATTACGGTCTTTAGCTTCTCAGAGGGAAATGTATTGCAGAAGAGAAAGTGGATATGTTTATGCTGTAGTTCCGTGACCACAGCGAGTTCAGTCCAGTGTGAAGCACCAGATAGTTACTACGCACTCAAAAACCTGCCTAAGCACAGGGTTAGTTTCATATAGTGGATAATTTTTTGCAGCACAGCTGCTGAGTGCCTGGGCCATTCAGATATTTCTCACTACCCACAGTGCTAAACTGATAACCTCTGAAGAGCTGTTTAACAGTCATTTTTAGACAGACTTTGATGGTGTATTACTATATACTTTAATAATAACCACAACAGGTTGACAATGTCTAAACTCAAGTGGACTTTTAGAAATATAGGTTCCAAAATGTTACTTTGCTCATTTTATGCTCATTTACTATTTCATGTTTCTCTGTTTTCCTTTCAGGTATTTGTAATGCTATGCAGTTATCCAGTTATGGATCTTCAAGGCTGTTAAAGTTAGTTGAATTTGCATTTTTTCCAGCCCAGCAACAACCAGTGTGCATACCTTTGTTCAAAACATTGTTTAGTCTACCCATTGTACATGTTAAATGCAAAATGCCCAACAAATTGCTAAACACCGCAAACCATATGTTTTTTTTCCCCTGCTAAATGTCGTCTAGCCTGTATATACATCATACACAACATAGCTTATATGGTTATATGTTCAAAACTGTGACTTTGTCTAGGCTTTCTTCATATGCTTCATAATATTTTAATTTGTTTTTTGCATAGCTTTGGATTATTTACCCCATAAACCGAATGCTGACCTGTCTTATTGTATGCCAGAGTTTGGTGGTTTGGTCTGGCCACAGATTCAGTTTAATAATCCATGATACAAAGTCCTTTCTTCTTCAGCTGTGTTCCTGGAGAAATCAGCGTTGAATTAGTCTTATAAATTAGTCCACAAGTTTTTCATTATCCGTCACTGTAGGCCGACATGTCATTACATGTGGCCCAGTAAAATCCTTTTATGGGCTCCCTTTTTAAATAACTTAATTGAATTTAATTTAGGTTTAATTTGCTTCAAATTGTGTTGTCTGCGAATTTATAGCAAGGATCAAATCATTATCAAGGAAAGAAAAGTACAAAACATAGAAAAGCATGTTATTGAATCCAGAACGCCTCAGTCCAAATGTTGAATGATAGGTCTCAGCCCGCAAGTATCATCCTACTCATTGGTTGTTTTTACTAACTACCATTGCATTGTCTTACAAAGGGCCTTATTTGACTCTTTAACACTCTTTGACTCACATTCAGGTCATATGAGTATAATGCTCAGGTTGGGTGTTTTTTTTATCGTGACAGTGGTGGGGAGGGGGTGACGTTTGGGGGCTCACCCACACTAAATAAACTTTGGAGTTCAGTACGGGGGAAAGAGACTACGGAGAGCTGAAGTCATCAGTTATCGCTCAGAGAGCGTGTTGGTCGGTGGGCAGAGGAAGAGAGAGAGGGAGAGAGTGTGTGAGAGAGAGTTGCTCAACCGTGTAACTTTGAGCTCTCTACATTGCGTCAGGAATAATAAACAGGCAAGCTTGGGTTGCTATTTTAAACAGATTTTGTCTTTAAGTTGCAGATCAATTGACTGAGATGTGTAAAGTGGCGCTCACACACCTGGACACGGTGCGCTCTTCTGTTCCACCTGGGAATACAGCGGACCTGGACTGAGGATCATTCGCCCTTTCCAACTTTTCCCTTGCCACCGTTCTCTCATCCATCTGGTTCGTGGTGCGACGCATGACTTGTCACTTCGCTGCTCCAGAACGGACGGTCGGCCGGACACAGGACTAACGTAACGCTTTGCTCTTTCCTATGAAATGACTCTCACTGTACGGATACCGACCTTTCTCTAATTGTTTTTAACGGGATTGGTCTCAGGATGGTGGTGCCGAGCCGGCCCAGGCGTTTTTGGGCCATCGTAAATTCGCAGAGTCGCGGCTCCTGTCCGTTGTAGGAAGCGTGCAGTGCATTAACGTTGAGGCGCAGAGCGCAGCGCACCTCTTGTCGAGGACACCCATTACCACTGGCAACATTGACAGGACGAACGTCGTCCCCCGTGCTTACTATGCAAATGCAAATCATCTCCATTGTGTTGTTGATCTTGCACTGGATGGAGTACACAAACAGTCAGCATCACGCATCCAGGCACCGGCAGCACAAGCGTAAGTAGCCCCATAGTGCGCTCTTTGGGGCGAGGCTATGTGCGCACCTGCACGCGATCCGTAATGCGCGCCCTGTGATAATGTGGTTATTTATTTGTGGTTATTATCGCTTTCTCCCAAAAAAGTTGGTTAATATTTATTATAAGTAAGAACACGTCTAGGAGTCAAAACCTTTCTTGTTACATCCAGCTTCAGTGGCTAAAGGAGTGCGTTAAGCGTGATTTGGTTATTAAGCGCATACATACTGTCTTGCGCGTCCCTAAAACAGTAATACTTATATGCTAAATACGTGGAATTCTGATCTTGGGCACTGTTAAAGTTCTAATCCAACCTAGGCTGAATGTTCTGCTGTCCATAACCAAGTAAAAGTTGTGTTGCAGAAGTGATGCATAAAGTCAAAATTTGATGCCATGACTACAGGTGTGGAGCAAGTATGTCATGCAGTGTAAGAAACTGGAAATGCCTTAAATGGGCAAAAATGTAGGTTTGCATATGGCTGAAGGTGAAGTTTAAGCTTGCCTTGGGATGATGACTGAAGTCACAGTCTTGCTAGAACCCTAATATGATACCATGTTTTGTTGTCGTCTGCACAACCATTTTGTGTAAAAATGGCACAAGCTGCAAACCTGACCAAAAAAAGGTAGGGATAAAAATGAAATTAGATCTCTATAAAGATTGAATATGTTAATTATGAAAATGTAGATCAAATGGGCTAATTTATTTAACTGAATTATATTATGTTGTATTGAATGAAAAGGAAGCATGTATGAAATGTAATGAAAACAGTCACTCTGATGTAAAATAACATAATTAAGAGAGGACAATGTCAGATATTCCGTATTCAGCAAGGATCAGAAACTGCTAATTGACATGTGATCAGCGGTGATAGACAGAGAGATGGGTGAATGACCACAACCACAACAAGAAATTACTGTGAGTGACCCAGCGGGTGCCTGACCTCAAGTGCTTCCTGCAGTCCTGAGTCTATGTGCCACTGAAACTTTTTTTATTTTTTATCAAAATACTCAGTGGCCAATTTTTAATGTTTTATACGGACCAGTAGAATTGATCTCTCAAACTACATTGTGGTTTAACATTTACATAGGAGTATGTGAGAATTGGCACTACCAATGTATAAGGGAGAGTGATTCATGAGGAATTAAGTAAGTCTGCAGATACAATATCATCCCCATGCGGTATGCTACTCTGTATTTAAACACGTCTTAAATCCGCCACACGCTGCCACATCTACCACAGAAAAAGCTTATGTGAAATGAGTGCCAAATGCATGCAGTATTCATCAGTGTAACTCTTTTAGTTTGTTTCCTTCATTTTAACTAATCAACTTTGTCTGTGTGTGGCCATCCCCTGTAATAAATGTCCCAGGAAATGAACTGCGTTCATGGATGACACAGACCGCAAGTCTCTAGGCATGGTTCAGTACTGGGCATTAATTTCTGAGCCTGAAATACTGTCATCTAATTAAGCTTTAACAGTGCCGCTAATAAGTTTGATTCTGGGAAAGCTCGCCCTGCGGTCTCTGGGTTCGAACCATGACAAACCAATTTGAAAAAGTTCACTTTGCAGCCGTGTTTGGGCTTCACTTATGCAAGCAGGCCCAGGTTGTGTGGCAGCGCAAGGGAAGGCAGAATTCTTCAGAGTTAAGGGTTCTGTGAATCAAAGGACTTTGGCAGGAGCACATGTGGGCAAATGGACAGCAGTTGTAAAAATTGCAGAGATATGTCAAACAGAATATACATGATCTATTGCAATCTGCCAGCCAAGGCTGAACTTTTGGGAATACGTAAAAAAAAAAGATGGCTAGCAGAGTTCAGTGGCATGGAATGTAGGAGCAGGTTGAAAACACCTCTGCACTTGTATGGTACAGAGGGGATCGACCATCTGCTTATCTCTGTGCTTTTGCGCATATCTGTTTGTTTAGTGGAAAATTTACTACTGCATTGGAGTTGCGCTCTGAAAAAAATTCATGCAATTTAAAAACAGTTGCCAATCCGTATTTTCTGGTACGTCACAGAAGTGCCTTGCATTCCACACTTTGAGCTTAACAAACGAGGTTGATTTTAAGAAGGTATTTGCAGCCTTAAGCCAAATCAAGAACTGTTTACAACCACGGATGTATATCTGTAAGCCGTATCATTGCACATTTATATCTGTAAACTCTACAGCTTAATGCGTTTTGAAGACAAGCCCATTGCAGTTGCTCATGCCTGGTTCACAGGCTTTACTCGCGAAACCTGTTCAGGTCAGCATTTTCTAGGAGATATGTACCATCTGAGTCTCTGACCCGCGAAAAACACATGGAACCAATTGACTTCAATCAGGAGTGCTTTCTCATGCGGCCAAGGAGCATCATCCATTTTTAGGCTCAGGAATGAGCTATTTAATGTAAATCAGTCAACATTGGCACAGCAGTATAGCCTGCACTGTTATGTTGATGTAATCACTGACCATCTGCTTTTTGCCTTACCTGACAGCTGCATTGGATGTGTTTTTATTTTCAGATTATTAACCCATTCTCTGCCATTGCAGAGTGCTTCAGCACTCACCGCTCTCACCTATCACATATCTGGTGCTAGCCATCTGGCAGGGTAAACGCTACAGCGTGCCTGTCATTTTTGAGCTGCAGATCAACACACTTCTATAAACGAGTTCACAGATGCTTAAAATCACAGATGCTCTGATTGATGGTTAGAGATATTAATGCTAGCCCTTCCTCTCAGATAGCAGGCTTGATTAGGCTCTCTTTGACTTCCAGCTACAGAGAGCTACACCATCGAGCTTGATTAATGATAGAACAAATATGTTTTGTTACCCGTTCTGTGCAGTGTGCTGTAATTGGACCTGGCCATGTACATGTAAAAGTGTGAAATCCACTGTGGTGCCAAAAAGCAGGTTTCTCATTGACATGAAGTCAAAATTAGGAGTTTTTTAAGCAACGGTTTTAATTATAGTCATTTCCTTTCCAGCAGATGCTTGTTTTGTGATGGAATGTAAACAGTTTCATTGAAGGACTTTATTTTTTGTTGCTTGTAGGACACTGGGAAGACAGGAATCGCCAGAGTGAAAGTGGTTTTATACTTGTCAGGTAGAAACAGTGAAGTGTTTAAATGTTTTTGGTGCCCGTATGTGCCATGCAGGCATATTTATGCCATATTGGCATATTTATGTTATTTTACTTACAGATTCAAATGCTACTGTTTTAATAAAGATTGTCTCTGCTCACTGGTTTCCGATGTTGAACAGTCAGAATCAAATTTAGTATTAGATTAAATTAGAATTTAATAAAACCTTTTTAGCGTAACATAAACAGAAGTCAAAGACTTCAAAAGCATTTGTTTTATTGGACTGCACAATTATTCACAGTAGGTATACTCTTTGGCTGTGATTATTTGTGCAGTGCATTGAACAAAGATATAAGATAGCACCATTACCCAGAAAGAGTCAATGGGATGGGTTTTCAATCCTACTGAGAAGCAGCTACACCTGATTCCACTTGTTTAATCAGTTTGGGCTCTTTTAACAGCTGATGAGTGGAATCAGGTGTAGTTCCTGCAACCACACTTGTCCGTTGTGGATAATAATGGCTACTTCTACTTTACGGAAATTGAACTGTTGTATTCCAGACGCTGCAATGTATTACTTTTTCCATTTGTCTTGTTTCCCTGGGCCATGATCTCATGACTACAACACACGTCTGGGGAAGTCTATTCAATAGTTAACCATAAATTATGTTGAAAAAGAGCTCACACTATGCCCTCTGGCTTCCAATGATTCACCCCTGTTTAACATCCTGTGAAGTCTAATTAATAACACAAGCCAAATGTCTTAGACTTTGGTGAAATATTATGATTTAGGATTATTCCCATTGATCAGCTGTTCAGCTTTGGTCTCCAAAGATGTGGCCTGTTCATCTACTGTACACACACATACAGTCACTTATTATTCACTCTCACTTATTCCGGATAACCAATACAATTTAAACCTGACAAAAGATGATGTACCAGTTTATTTCTTATGTAAAACGTATTTTGACTATTGTGCCGTGTTAGATTATACCCATGGATTTGCCAGCCTTGGTACATATTTTGTTTACAAGGAAAGTGTGCAGCTCATAACAGCCTGTTTTAATCACCACCAATAATATGAGCTCTGCCTTTTCTTATAAAATTTGTTTGTTTCACCAAATATGTCATCGTCCTTACCCACCTATAAAATGTGTTTTTAATCGTTTACAAACAACTGTATTATTATTATTATTTCAACACATTTGCTTGTTTTTTTAGGTTTATTTGTAATCTTTTTCTTTTTTGAACGACAATGATTGTAGCTTGTTTAGATGACTTTTTGTGGTCAGAATGCCGATGTTCAGGCCTAGCCCCACCTCTATGTTTACTCGACACATACCAAGCCCAATAATTCAAAACTCCCCCTCCCATCTTTTTTGTAAAGTACCTGCTTACAATACCACTCTGTACTTATATTTTCCCATGATACACAATTTACTGCTGCCCAGTTCATGCTATGATGGTCTACAGTGTCACCCAGTGGCCAGAAAAACTGCACTGGCTATCTTATCACTTTTCTTGCATTGATCCTGTATTCCACTTTCAAACTTGGTGATAAAAAGACATTTTACTTAAATATACAAATCCAGATCATAAAAAGTTGGGTCAGTAAGGAAATACAAAAAAAAAGACGCAGTGTTTCTTACGTTTAGTTTGATCTTTATTTCAATGCAGAGTGTATGACTCTAAGATATTTCATGGTTTGTGTGGTCAACTTTATTTCATTTGCAACACGTTTCGAAAAAGGTGGGATGGTAAAGCAGTTATCATTTTCCAATAGCGCCATCATTTTGCATAACAACATTTTGACACTGATGATAGCGAGCGAGTGTTTAAGGTGCTATCTTGTGTACAAGAATATTGGGTTATAACATTATTTCATTTCAAGCTTCTCAATTCTTTATTGAGGATAGGTAAGGGTTACAGGGAGGCTAGTCCAGTGCTCGTACTATCTTCCTCTGCAGCCATCCTGTTGTAATGTGTGCAGCTTGTGGATTTGCATTGTCTTTGTAAATTATGTCTTGTTGAAGGCAGCGCATGTTAATTTAAGATCTCTGTGTAATTTTCGTCATTAATGCTGCCATCACAGAACTGTAAATTATCGTTTGGCCAAAAAATCTGGATGACAGATTGCAAGTTTTCACAGTGTGATGGTCCATCACAGATGCCCCAAACTCCAGAGAAATCACTGACTCTTCTGGGCATTGTCAAAATAAGGCTTACTTTTTCGCACTGTAAATTTTTAAGTGCCATTTGTAAATCTAACTCCATATTGTAATAATCAACAAACATTTGCCAAAGTAACCTCTTGCCCATCAGCCTTTGCTGAATGACATTTCTTGATGCAGTATAGTGTGAAAAAAATAATGTGTTCAGATGAGGCTTGCATAATTGCCCTTTACACACTGAAATTCCTCCAGAGTCCTTGCGCTATTTAATGAAGTTATGCACTGTAGAAGAAACCATTCTAAACCAATTTGTTTTGATGTCAATTATTTTCTTATGCATTTGCTGACAAACTGGAGATCCTCTGTCCGTATTTGTCTCTCAAAGACTTTTCGTGGATAAGAAATTATGATAAAACCATCCGTTGACATCACCTGTTGGAAATTACATCAATATTTAGTTTTTTTTGTTTTTTTCTCCCCCTGACCCAACTCTTTTTGGAACATGTTGCAGGTCTGATATGCATGAATGGATGTACATTAACAATGAAGCTGGCCAGACAAAACATTAAATATCTTGGGTCCATACTATCTGCAATTAAAAATAAACATCAAACAAAATGCGGCATATTTCTATTTATTTTATGTCCCATTTTTTCTGATTTAGGATTGTATAATTCTCTAAAACGGTCATCTAGTTCTGGCTAGTGCAACGTTCTTACTAGTACCAGTAAGGTAACTGGATAGACATGAACATGAGCTGATGGCTAGATCATGCATTTCTTGCTCTTCTCTGATGTTTTGGAGCTTAGTACCTAATCAAAGTTATTGGTCTGTTTTTGTGAGTTGGCTTTGGTGGTGAATAGCATGATTTTTGAAACCTCTAGCATGAGTCAGTCCACTATTAAAACATATCCAGACGTATTTCATTTTAATCCAAAGCAGATACACAACTTGAGAATGTGTAACCCAGGAGTTATGAACAGAATGTTAGCTGCTTCATACATAGCTATCATGAATGTTTTGATGTCTTAGGGCAATATAACAATGACAATAACTTAAATCTGAATCATTCCTATTTGTGGATGAAAAGATACACATCGGGGTATGGGAAAATCCATGAAACATATACCTCACATTTGCATCTGAGAAAAGCCACAACTATAAAACGTCAATGCACAGATTAAATGGGGTTGGTTAATTTTTCAGAGCTGTTTTAAAACTAAGTGCAACATTATGGATTCAGCAGTTAAACAGTTCAAACTTATGCATCCTAATAATAACATCTGCTTTTTGTCTGCATTTAGGCGGAAGCCCAGCATGCCTGGGAGGCTGTTTGACCTGTTCAGTTTACAACGGCTGCCTGACGTGCCTGCCCAAGCTCTTCATTCATCTGGAGAGGGATGGCATGAGGCAGATCGGTGTGTGTCTTGCTTCCTGTCCTAACGGTTTCTTCGGCACTCGCTCACCTGAGAAAAATGACTGCTCAAGTGAGAATCTCTTAATTATGGTCAATGAACGTAAGAGCTTTTGATATGTAATCATAATGGCTTAATAAAAAAAGTATTAACAGGGCTGTGATGTCTCTTCCAGAGTGCGGCTCAGAGTGTGACACCTGCTTTGATAAGAATTTCTGCACACGCTGCAAAGCAGGATCATATCTTTATAAGGGGAAATGCCAAGAGAGATGTCCAGACGAGCTAGTGCCCAGTGACACCAAAAGAGAATGTGTGTCTCGTGAGTACTGTATTATTTCGCTTCACAGGGCACGTTTACCAGTTCAGGAGCTGCACTTCTTGAACTGGGATTTATGACAAAGTGTTCTTTCACACAAACTGTCCAACACTGTCCAGCATTTTAGCCAGTAAACAGGGTGGACATAACTGACTGTTCTCCATCACTGTTATGTCAGGGGCAGTGGCATATGGCAGTGATGGCTCAGTGGTTAAGATAATGACCTACTGGTCGGAAGGTTGCGGCTTCAAATATTGGCTCTACCGGTAATCTGAAATGTTTTGTCTCTTGAGCAAATCTCTCAGCTCTCACCCTCAGCTGCTTGGACGATGCCTTGTAAATGTTAATTGTAAGTGTATAAGAGTATCTGCCAAATGTTGGATAGCATATGCAGACGAGGTTGACTATATCTAATTAAAGGAAGGACTGTCAGGAGATCATCCTGTGTACTGTAACAGTGACTCCTACCTAGTCCTGTAACGTACAGACATGCCATTTAGTGCAGGTTTATGCCTCACCTCTGTACCTCTGCAACCATAAACAGCCAAGAATGGGCTTAAATCATGGGTTAAATCAACGCTGCTATTTATCAATCAGAGTTTATTTTAGTTTCAGGAACCTTTGTATTTAGCTGCTTGTACTTGACACTACAAAAAAATCGACACATCATGTCTGGAGTCCATTTGCACACTGTATGTGTTTGTGTCTTGTACATGGTTCTAAGTAGGGACGCACTGAATATTCACCAACTGAAATTATTCGACCCACAATCACAAAAAAGACTAATATTTATATAATTTATACTTAATCAGTAGCAATCTTCAGACGACATTTTCTCAGAAATTGGCTACGAGCGATGCAGCAGTGCTGATGGCCTTTCTGGGTGTCAGTTGTTGAAGTCTGCAGCTATTATACAGACATCAGAATCATCAATTTCATCTTCAGGTTCCTGTGATGAACAATACAACTTTTTGTGTGGATAACTTTTGAACCACAAAAGATATTGCAACTCTGATTGCAACAATCTGGTCTTCTTTGATATGTTATGTCACAAAAAACTTTACCTTGATCCAATTTTAAGATGACGGCCAAGTTCCGGACATGTCACATCACCCATTACTTGCTACGGTATTCAGATATATTTTCCCTTTTGTTTCTGAAATAAAGGGTGTCCTGTGTCTTTTGACTCACACACTTTATATTTGCACATTGCTCACAAAGATTTGGAAATATTTCATTAGAGGATGTTTCATTTTGAAATATCCCGTCATTTCTGTGAGCAGTATATTTAACACCTGAGACATATACCAAAATGTGCAATTAAATTCAATCATATAATTTTATTTAATAGTATTCCACATATTCATCTAACTTTATCTATAAAATTGGTTCATTCATGTCTAATCTGGAGGAACAAAGTAAAAAAGATTAATTAAACAAACAAAAGTAAATAAGTATGTGCTCTATTAAACTACAAAATCTGAAAAAAGAAGTTCTCACAACCCTAACCCATGCCTATATTGATAAACAAAATTTAATCAAAGAGAAAAGAAAATTGTTGAAACGCTTACATGACAATGTGTGTTGATATTGCAGGGTGTATGCCGAACTGCGAATCCTGCCTAAATAGTGAAACTTGTGCGAGGTGTACAGCAGGTCATTACCTGTTGCATGGCGAGTGCCACAGTGTCTGCCCTGAGGGATTCGAGCCCAGCGAGCAATCGATGACGTGTTCTCCAACAGGTGAGTGCCTCCAAACATGGAATTGGATGCTTTGTTTAGCAAAATACACAATGTTCACAATGTGCATCCTTTATCTCAGTACACTGCGAGGTGGGAGAGTGGAGCGAGTGGGGACCATGTTTGAGGATAGGGAAAAGCTGCTTCAGAGAAGAAAGCCGCACCCGCAAAGTTCTGAAGACCCCCAGTCTACAGGGCAACCCTTGCCCTTCAGTCTTTGAGAACAGGGAATGCTTTGTTAAGAAAAGGAGATGTGGTAAGTTTCAGGGGAACGTGCCGATGCATACATGTGGTAGAGGGAGACGGAGCAGAAAAACATTTCCCTGTACTGAGAGAATTACAGAAAAACAGCAAAAAATGGAAGCCCATGGGCAGTTAAATTCCATATGACCGTTTGGTGTAAATTAAAAACAATAATAATCATAGACACTGTAAGATTAGACAGACAAAACACAGGCTTAATACAGGTTTTACACAGTTTTATCCGACTTTTAAACAAATGATTAAGGCATTCTTTAAAAATGTGGAACCTGGCCTGTAATAAGTGATTTTTTGTACTTTTCTCAGTATGGTGAAATGTGTTGAAATGATTGTCTGTGGTAACAGACTGGTTTTAAATTGCAGTTGCGTTGGAGATGGCGTTCTGGTCCTCTGGGTGTACATACAGGATTTTATGGTTCTATTTTGAAAACACATTACATTGCAAGAAAAAGACGTAGTCTCTCTGTGCATTGATTGCTTTAGTGTTGATCACAATTAATCTAATTACACGGAAAACTGCTCAGTGTGAGTAGTAAAGCAGCTATACTAAGAAAAGGAAACATTGTTAATGAAGCTGATCAGAATCAGGGCTTAAGATGTCCAGCAATGACGGAGAGGTCTAACAACCTTTCAGATTTCAGGTATGAGAGCACACTTTGTCATAAGGACTTATATCCATAAAGGACCTGAAAATGAAGGCTTCAAGTTACCTACCAGTCGATGTCCAGGTGGCACGGGGGTGTATATGGTTAGCACAGTCACCTCACAGCTCTGAGATCACTTGCTTGTTCTTGAACATAAACGCTCCAGTTTCCTCCTACACTCCAAAGTGCTAAATGGGTCACTGGGTGATTGAGCATGTTGATTGGTCACTCTAGACTGGGCCATGACTAGAGTGCTGATATAACCTTGTGTCTGTCATGAATATAGCCATTGACGCTGATACGCATTTAAAGTAACAATTAAACCAGTCTATTCCCAGAACGCTGATGTCAGTATTGCATAACAAATAAAGATTTTGATTTTATTTTATTTAACGTTGCTTTTGGTATCAAATAGCTATACATGACAGGAACAATGTCACAGCAATATCAGCCAGACGCATTCACACAGGGCCAATTTTGAGTGAACAAATCACCTGACTTTCTTTGGGCTGTGGAAGAAAACCAGAGTTTTCAGAGTCAACCGAGGCGGCCATGGGGAGGACATGCAAACTTCACACAGGCCGAGGTCATGATCAAACCAAGGATCTCTGGAGCTGAGAGGCCACTGTGCCAACCGCATGTGAGACCGTGCCTCCCATCACAGATAAGACTGGAACATCCATGGGCACTATGGGTTATGACATCAAGGCCTACAGTCAAAAAGTCTTTCTGACCCTCATGACTGCTGGACAATTGGGTTGTACAGGAGCACGAACATCTGGAATTCACTAGCAGAATCATCATCTTAAATTGATTTATGCAATAAAAGTTCATTGTCCTCGGTGGTGAGTGTTGAATCAACAACAAGATTTTTCCAAATGTCAAAAACTTTTAGATTTTGAGAGAATCCCGTTTCATACCTCATAAAAAATATCCAGCTCCTTTTTAAATTAGGGAGCAGAAATAGTTTCTAACCCGAACAAAACCAAGAAAACATGGAACTCTTTGAAGAACTGGCTATGTTGTTAAAGCATATTTAGATTATTATGCTTTGGATGTTTGGTTGTTTGGATCTGCAAGTTTAAGGCTCCGAATTGTGCCACGTGATAGATAGCAGACCAGTGCCGTGACCACTTCCCTCATTAACTCTCAGTGCCTCAGAATTTATATCAATCTCCTTAAATAAAGTGTGCTGGTGTATTATCTAGTTTTTATATGTTAATGAGTAGTCTTTTATTAAGATGGATGTAGAGAACTTTGATCATGCAAATTGATCATGAAGAATAATCAGTTAAAAGCTCTCCGGCTTCGGCTGCCGGTCAAAGCATTTCCCTCATTAAGGAAACACACACACACACATAACACACATGCATTTCTTGCCTGGAGGGGCTTCCGTGGCACATAGTAAGGAGTCGGCACGATGTTGATCCACGGGGGCCGCCAACAAGGGTGCATGTTATACACTGCAGGCTCGGCTATTGACCTCTCCTCCGCTTGTGATTACCCAGCTGCCCTGGCTCCTGGAACATCAACTGAGCACTAATTATCTGCCAGGACTCTGTCCCATCCGTGTTTATGTTCTACGTACACCAGAGGGGTCAGTGGTCCGACCCCCGCCAACTCTGAGTAATCCCAAGCAACCCTCTGTCACTGATACGTCCTCCCCCTCACCCTCCGTACACACACGGCTTTATTTTTCCTCCTGCCAAGACTTTTCCCTCTCCTTTCCCCTAACTTGTCATTTGTTTTCCCCTGATGCTGCCTGACCTTTATTACTACGCAGCATGTTCAAATCTACGAACCGATGCCCTGGCTATCCCCTTTCACCCCATCTCTGTTATTCAACAATAATCTAATAAGTCTGAATGAAAGGCAATGCGAGTCATGCAAAGGCATTAGAATACCAAATAGAACTTGGGAAAACTCACTTTGACTTAAGTTTTAAATTGTTACTGATCTTTGCATGACCTGACTTTATTTAGCTATTATAAAAGATTTGACCCAAACAATACATGCTCTGGATGTATACGTTTAAAGCAAAACTTTGTGAAACTGTTGAAATGGTGTAGCTTTCTGCATGAATTACTCTTAAGATGTGGTCTGACCTTAAACCAAGTCTCAAGGACGAACCAGCCTCTGCATATAAATGAGTTCCTCTTTGAGTCTTGGGTCCTTCTATAAGGTTTCATAATTATAACAATAAGGGTGTTTTTGCTTTCCACTATCACCCTAGGCTTGATCAATTTGGTCTTGGCCTTAGATAATAGAAGGTAAAAGAAATTTTCAGCAAAGCTGCTTTGAGACAATGCTCCATTTTTAAAAGCACTATAGAAATAAGCCTGACTTTAACTTTGACTCTCAGACTCATCTCAGACTCTCAGACTCATCAAGGAATGATGATCGAGGTCTAGTTTGTAGAGATGCTTTGCCTATAATTAGAAATACAAGCTCTAAGTCTGCACTGTTTACATATGATATGCTCTTGTTAAAGAAATTGGTCAACTGAACCAATCAACAAACTTTTGGTTAACCGAAAGAAATAATTACCGTTGCTGCATTCATCCAGCAAAGACCACACCAGAAGCACAGAGTGTAACGCTGGTGAAGATAAACCCAACAGTAACAAGCCCGACTTGCTGAACTCTCTGTTCAAAGTAGCATAAACGGAAAAATACCACTAAAACACAGCTATGCAAAGTGACCAGTAAAGCAAAATCAGTGCTGCCTGTTTTACGTTTGCAAAAGACATATTCCTCAGCATATCTGTGGCGATGTTCTGTAAGCATAGTACACAAAAGACTATGTATGGAGGAAAACAGCAAGGCTCATCAACATCAAACCCTCATTCAGACTACAAAGCATGTTTGAATGAGCGTTTGTAGGTGTGCTTTAGTGTCTTAGTACCTGAACAGTTTGCAGGCTTTGAAGAAACAGTGAATCGAAATTTGCATCAAGAATTGTTTCAGGAAGACAGCAAAATGAAACGATTCAGATTACAATCAACAACAGCAGGGTTTTTCAGAGGGGTCACAAACATTTACTTTCAACTGTAACCGTTGTATTCTAATTTACCCAGGAAATCACTGCCCCATTTTGGCCCTGCTAGGACAGTCACAACAAGGTGTCGAAACCCGAGGCATTCCTCCTATGGGACGAAGCAGAGCCCTTAATCCTTGCCTGGCTCCTGCCAAAAGCCCTCGGATGACAGCATGCCTGCCCACATTCTCACTAATATTTCTGTGTCACTCTGTGTAACACCTCATATCTGGTTTTAGACTCAGTCCTGAGCGTCAGTCTGGCCTGGCATGAATGGCACTCGAGGCCAGGATGGAATTCTTAGCGTTCTGCCTTTATGACATGTGATAATTACATCTGGTTTCGCATGTCTTCTGCCAGTACTTCCTTCTGTACTCTGTTTCAATCACTCTTTTGAAAATTATAAATAATCAGTGCCAGATGATGCCTCCTTTTTCTATGTTGAAATATTGATGTTGAGCTGAGAAACATAAGTGAGGCCAAGCCAAGCTCTGGCAGCAAGCTCACTTTTAAGGGTTGCAACATGTTTTTGAGGACTGTGAGATTCAGGCACCAGCTAGTTTGTTGATAATACATGCGTGATGAATAGATCCATTTTCACATGGATGTTTTGTAGAGATCCAACTTTAAATGGACTCCCCCCCCAGTCCCTCATCCAGATCATCTAACAAGGCCTTCCATCTGTGCAAGCAATGGTGACCAGATGCTGAAGAATGTGCTATATTCCTGAAGAAAATGCCTGTATAATGATATCCCATTTGGAATCAATGTATCGCTCAACAGTTTACAGAAATGGTAGACAGCACCCCCAACTTGGAAAGAGACCCAGTAAACATATCCATAATGATCCGAACAGCACCCGATGGCGTTATGGCTTGGTTTGTAGGATACGCAGAGATTATGGCTAATCCACTGATCACTAAATCGTTATGACAAAGAAAACAATGTGTGCAGAGGGGACTTCCTGTGTATAAAGAGCCAGGATGGGTGGAGGGAGGGGTGTCTGTGTTACAATCCCAACTGATTCTGGTCTGTGGGCGACAAGAGTTGGAGATAGTGGAGCAGTTGTGTCTCCTCACACCTGACACTCACAACCGTAATTATTTCTACATGGTGTTCTTTAAACAGACGTGGCTGGTAGGGCCCCGTATCGCTCTGGCCGGTCCCCAGGAATGCACGGGTCAGTGTGGGCTGCAGCGGGCAGGCTGCCCTGATCCCCCCCAGCAGCAGAGAGAGAGAGAGAGCAGCGCTGATTAATCGAGTCCGAGTGAAGGGATGCGAGGGGGGAGGCAGCTGTGTGTCCACCTCAGCACTTTTCCAATCCTCCACACAACAGAGCTCAGCCTTGCTCCACTCACCCACTGATAAGCCTCCGGCAGGAATCAGAATTGGCTCGCTGGGAGTGTTGAGCAACAGCAGATAAAGTAACATCAACAGAATTTTATTTAGAGGTCCTCTATTTTTGAAAAATACCCATCCGAAAATGGCAAGCTAAGCCAAGTGCATTGGTTCAAAAGTATAAAATAGTGTAGTGGAGTAACTTTTTGAGCAAGACTGTCATCTTGTGGTTAAACTGAGAACAGCACCTGCTTTTTTTTTTACAGACCTTCCTTTTACAATAGAGACTAGATTACGAACCAGTTTTTTGCAGTGTTTAATGTAACCATTTTTACACACAAGATGCAAAAGATAAGACAAGATACAAAATGACATGTAAGAGTTTTTGTTAAAGTTGTGAACATAGTAATGTACAAAAGTCTTAGGTCACCATTAGACATGTCGTGTAGATTCTTATTACTCCATATTATGGTAGTCTTGAGTTGAAGAAGAATCAAAGAAGGTCTTTAGATGAGAGGTAAAACACCTTCAAGAAGCAAAAAGGAAGTTCAGTTGCCTTCAGCTCAAACAATAATAACCATTCGATTATATATATATCGTTGGTATAATGATGTTATACTGCGCATTTGGAAAGTCTTCAGACCTTCACAGCCATCGGTCTTTCACCTTTTTACATTTGGTTATTTAAATATAAGATTGCATTAACTTGAGTAGTCAAATCTTTAGTTGGTAGTTAGTTGGAAACACCACTGGCAGTGATTATTTTTACATTTACCTCATTGAGCAGTGACTTTTACGCCCTAAGAGTGACTTACAACTGATCACAGATTACAGTCTTACAACTCAAGCAAGGGTTAAGGGCCTTGCTTATGGACCCAATTGGGGTAGCTTGGCAGAGGTGGGATTTGAACCCTGTATCATCAGGTCCAGAGTCCAGTACCTTAGCCGCCAGGCTTCCGTAGTCTGCAGACATTTTGGGTATGATGCCACAATGTGTGCTGCACTACTGTTACAGGAAATGTATGCATTATCAAAAATACGGAAAAAAAACAGCTTCCATAAGCTGCAGTGGTAGTATTTTGAAGTCCCTTACACATGAGCAATAGCAGCATCTGCTAGCACCATCTGGATGTCAAGTTGACCCTTTTACAGTTTGAAAAGGCTTGATAAGGGATTTTTGGAAGTTGTTTTCTGTTACCATTTTTGCACTTTGATTCACCTTTTTTTGTAAATTCCTTGTATTATACTATACAGGACTTTGTATTCTGTGCTCCAAACACAGCTTCCAAACAGAATCAGGGCTCGTTTGCAAGTGGATATATTTTCATATACTTTTCATATGTCACTTCCATATGTTCCAACAACAGCTAATAATGTGAATTTGTTTTATCAGGGAAAGGAGAACGGGGATCACGTAAAGGTGAGAGAAAGAATCGCAACAACCGGAAAGAGAAGGCAAACAGCGAGAGCCGGCGAGAGCGGAAGATAGAGCGGGAGCGGGAGAGAGAGATGGGGACCAGGGAGGAAGACAACAGGAACAAAACAGAACAGCGTCGCAAAAGAAACCAGAGCAGAGACGCTGGAACGATATAGAGAGAGGCTGCACAACAATCCCATCAAATAACCCTCCACTGTCTCTCATACCCCTCAGCCCCTTAACCCCATAACTTTGGGGGTGCTGCTGCTACCTGTATAATTTAAATGTATATTGTATATGCACAAGAGCAAGGAGGCACTGATCAGAGAAGACCCTTGGCCCTTCTGCCCCGCTGCCCTCAAAGGGTAGCTATAACTCTCTCAATCATGCATGAGTCTGGGATGAGTCACTTTTGACGCTGAACTCACTGGTGTGGAGTGGGACCGTTAAGAGCAGCAGTCAGATGATATGTTTTATCAGAAGCTGCCCAGGTACAGCATCGCTTTGTGGTTTGAATGTAGATGTGTGTGGCATGTAGAGTTGCTGTTGTATAAATGTTTATATATTTTCTTTGCCGAGTAAATTAAGAGCAAACATGCTTGCTGGTGTTATGGACATTGCCTGCAGAAAAGGCTCTGATGGTAAAAACTGAACTGGTATAAACCAAACAGATGAATGGACAGGCTGTTCTATTACTGGATAAAAAGGAAATTGTTCTCCCAGTGTTGTTTTCTTAATCTTGTTCAGCGTCCTCCGATAAGAATATGCTTGCCCGTCTATAGTAAGAAAATCTGAGGTTTCAATTAAACCATCTGACCGCAAACCAGAAGCACCTGTAATGTCCAGTAAACCATGATGTTTGTATGGTTTTGCTGTTTTCCCCCTCTCTAAACGAAGGCAACTAAGATAATGAGATTTATGTGTAAACACAAAAAACCTGCATGGCTAGAAGTACAGTAAAGTGGCCAGAATTTGGATGTAACAGCTGGTCAAATTAAAAAAAGGTTCGAAATGAATTCCATTTTTTACTACAATTGTTTACTTTTGATTTATTTTCATGAATATTGATTTGTTCTGCATTAACTGCTTGCATAAGCAGGAACTATGTTACGGTCTATGTTGCACACTTTTAACACACAAGCTCAAGCAGATTGTTGTACTCTGCTTAATGCTACAAGCACTGTGCCACCTTCACCTGCATATACAGTCGTGGTTTATTTAATGTTTTAAGAATGGCACAAATTTTAACAAAGTTTGCTGCATCGATTTTTTTATGTTGGAATTTGTATTAATTCTAGAGAGTGATCTGATCAATTCCTCATTACCTTAAAAAAGTCATTACCTTATCACAAATTTGCTGCATTCCAGCAACTGCATTTCAGGCCTACAAAATGACTAACATAATTTCAGTGATTCTTGTTAACTCAGGAGAAAAGGTTAATGAGGACAAAACATCCAAGACAGCTAAGATAGCACCCTGATCAACCATGATTATCAAATCATCAAGAACTTTAAGAAGAGTGGTTTAAGAAGAGTGGTTTCCGTGAAAAGTTCCCAAGTTCCCAAGGGAACTATCTCCTATTTATCTCCTAAAGAGGATGCTGCTATGAGAGTGGGTTATCAGCTGAGCAGAGCTTGCTCAGGAGGGGCAAGGGGCAGGTGTGAGTGCATCTAAACACACAATGAGATGTAGGATTTTGGAGGATGGCTTGTTGTCAAGAAGGTTGCAAAGAAGCCACCTCTCTCCAAGATAAACATCAAGGACAGACTGATAATCTGCAGCGATTGGACTACAGAGGATTGGGGTAAAGTTCCTTTCTCTGATGAAGCCCCTTCAGAGTGTTCGGGACATCTGGAAAAATTAGTGTCCAGAGAAGAAAAGGTGATGAGTCCTATGTCACGACAAAAGTGAAGCATCCTGAGACCATTCATGTGTGGGGTTGCTTCTCATCCAGTTCACTCAATATTGTCTATAAGAACATTGCCAAAGATTGGAGATCAACAATGTTTTACCAGCATAATGGAGCACCAAGTCACAAGGCAAAAGTGATAACCAAATGGTTCAGTTAACAAAAGGTTGAAATTTTAAAACATTTCAGGCAAATTGCAGAAGTCTTAAAGAAGAAGGGTCAACACTGTAAGTAGTAAGTATTTTCTTAATTTTGAAGAGTTCCAGTCTCCTGGATGAGAAGTGGATGCATGGTAGTACACACCTTTTCTTCTCTGGACAATACATTTTCCAGATGTGCCAAACAGCCTGAAGGGGGCTTTCACCGAGAAAAGAACTACCTCAGCCCTGCAGACCAATTCCTATACTTCCTGTAGAATGTCAGTCTGTTCTTTATCTGTTTCTTGGAGAGAAGTGGCTTCTTTACTGCATTCACTGACACCAAGCCAGCCTCCAAAAGCATTTAAAATGCACTGAAATGCAATGCAATGATGACTGCATGGGTTTCCTTGGAATTAGCCATGTGTAACAAAAGAAAACTTAAAAGCATCTCTACCCTTTTAAAGAAACTATTCTGCTCTTCTAATCAGCATGACAGAGTGATATCAACTGTCACAGTTTTCTTCTGAAAATGCCCATTATATACTCATTGACCAAAAATACTCACCAAGAGTTGTTGGAAACAACTAAATCTTTATGTGTGAATGTAATGACAAAATATTACAGTGACACAATATTACAGTGAAAGTTTGCAATTATTGATGAAAACTGTACAATTGGAAGGAGGCTCTAGTACTCGTTAGGTTGCCTGTAGCCTGGAGAAACGATGAGATGTGGTTGGGCATTGGAAGCATACAGGTTCCATATGGTATTCTGTGGCACAGCTGATCAAAACAAATGCAGCTGGATCTGCAGATCCTCATACATCAGCCGTTTTGGAAGTGTCACCCTACAGCAAGGACAAGATGGAAGAGTCCATCCTTCACTATGAAGCGTTGATACTCCAACTGTTGTCAGATTCCAAACAAAACCTTGGTTCGTTACTAAACACAGTTCCAGTCCATAGCCTTCAAGATTTTCTGCAAACAAGTGTGATGGTGGCTGATGGCCAATGGCAGGACATATAATGGGCACTGTGGCAACACATTTCCTTCCTTCTAAGCACCTGGAAATGGTATGGGCAGAGACGGGAGTGTATAGTGACGGTACCCCCACTGCCTGGATGGTGGACAATAAAACTATTTGCTCTTGTGGCAAGACCCAGTGACTGCATAACAGTATATTACATTTACATTCCAGTGCCTCTGGATGCAAAATCAGCACAAAAATCATACTAATGGATGTGTCATGGACTGGATTTCCATGGCTGAGCAGCATGTAGTAATGAAAGATTACCAATGCAGGCATCAGCGGGTAGTAAAAGCAAACAGCCACTGGACTGTAAAGTACACACTCACTCACCATGCCTACCTAATCAAATTCAGGTTTTGGGACAGGTCTCATACACACACTCTTTCTAACTCACACTGTGACACTGAAGATGCCAGTGCATCTCTGAGAAGTGGGAGGAAACTTCATGGAACCTCCACAGTCAGAGAGTAAACATGCAGTGATCGCACAGGTAGCAGGCGAGAAAGCTGGACTTTAGAGCAGTGGAAACACATTCGTTAAAGTGATTAATAGGCTTCAACTTCTACTGTGTAGCATAGGGGAAGAGAAATAATGTCTGTTATTTTTGTGGTTTGGCCTTGATCCATTATGTTGTTTTTTTTCTTTGGGAAGGCTCTTTTTTAGAATGATGTAAAAAAAAAAATAATGATTTGCTGAATTTTTGTGGAAGAACATGACTGGCCTCCTAACCTCAACCCAATCCAACACCATGGGGATGAACTGGGGTGCTGATTGTGAGCCAGAAATTATCAGCCAATCCTGCTTCCTCCTTACTAATGGGCTTAGGGCT
Organism: Parotocinclus haroldoi; assembly: GCA_034779995.1. Lineage (NCBI taxonomy): Eukaryota > Metazoa > Chordata > Actinopteri > Siluriformes > Loricariidae > Parotocinclus > Parotocinclus haroldoi. The sequence goes on along the minus strand of JAUZST010011278.1, from coordinate 10,564 downwards.
TAGTAAAAGTGTAAGCATGGAGTCATCTTCCAAAAGTGGAAACCGATTGAGAGGAAGTGGTAGCAGGCCACCTCCATATTAATTTGTGTTGCAACACATTCCAAAACATGTTGGAACAGGAGCCATTTAAAGCTGGTAATTATTTTTTGAAAAATAAATACGTAATGATGTGATTTCAAACTGGTGATGTTAACAGGTGATTGTAATAACAAAAAGATTTGAAAGAGCAAAGATTGTCTGAGAATCTCCAGTTTGTCAACAAATGTGATTACAAATTGTGAAATGTTTCTCAGTTAAATATTGAAAGGGATTTGTATTTATCTCTACAGTTCATAATATCATTAAACAGTTTAGGGAATCAATAGGATTTTTAGTGTGTTAAGGCCAAGGGAACAAGTTTAAGCTGAAAGCCTGTGATCTTTGATCCCTCAGAAGGCACCAAAAAACACCATTCAGCAATACCACATTTAACCACATGGGCAAGGGATTGCTTTGGTAGACCTTTATCAAACACTAAAATATGGAGTTATTGTCACAAATCCCACTTATGTTTATATTAAGCAAAAAATACGCCTATTGTTGACCATTTCCGTAAGCGGTGTCAACTTCTCTGGACTCACCGTCTATTATCAACAGTGGAAACTGGTATTGTGGTCAAATAAACCAGTATTCCAGATCTTTTGGGGGGGAAATTTGGATGCCATATGGTCCAGACTATAATCAGGAACAAGTCCAAAAACCAGGGACTCATTGTATGGGGCTATTTTAGTGCCCCAGCAAAACATATTTACACTTCTGTGATGGCAGCATCAATGCAGAAAAGCACGTTGATATCTTAGAGAAATTAAAGAAAAATGTCCACAATTCAAGCAATTGTGGGTTCAGAGTTTTATGCAAAGGCCCAACAGTGGTAGCTTGGTAGAGATGTGATTTAAAACCTGAACCTTCTCATCGATAGTCCAGTACCTTAGGATACCTAGGATACCCCAGTCACTGTCTTGAAGCACGGACTAAAAACGAACCTATTCAGCCAGCGCTTACATGAGCGCTGAAAAAAGAAAATATAAAAAAAATTGTAAAAACCTGCTTGTGTGTTTGTTGGTTTTATAGATCAGATCATAGCTGGTTCTGGTTGAATTATGTTCATAGGGTATTGTTTATGTTGTGCTAACATGAGGTTTTGTCTGCTATGAAGAATACATAGCACTTTTGTAAGTGTGTCTGCTAAATGCTGTAAATGTAAAATATGACATATCTCAGGTTCATACTGTCTGCAATGATATAGAATTCAAAGGAAATGTATTTATAAAGGAATGTATCTTCCATACAACATTTTCTGATTTGGGGTTGTATAGCATTCCTATACCATTCATATGCAATCCATCAAAATCCACCAAACTGCCCTTGCTCATTAGAATTTCAGGTTCATGAACTTAGAACAATCTGTGCTGATTGGCTGGACCATATGCATTATCCCAAGTAGCAGATTTTCAGGGAGTAATAAATGAGAGTGCCTATGTTTATTATGCTTAACCTGTGTTTCGTGCTTGGAAGGAACGGCAGACCGTTACATTACTGGGGAGTATCATAAATCAGCAGAACAGTCTACAATGAACCTACATTCCAAAATGCTTGTGAGACAAGGGCAATGTTCAACACTATCAACATTTAGAATCCGATATGGAAAAAGAAATACTCGAGGCAAGACATTTACAGTTCAACCAAAAAGAAGAGTTAAGTAAGTTCATGTCAAGTCATAGTAGATTGTATTCCTTTCAACCATGTTACATGTCAAAGCGAAGAAAACACCTGGAGGACGAACTTCAAATATACAACACATGACCAAGTATGGCTGAACATCACATCCATATGTGCAGCTCGATCCAAAACAAAGGGTGCTCCAACCCGACAGAGAACAACGCACGCATGTTTATAGTGTAGCTTGATTTATAGAACACATACTTCACTTTCGGCTATGGCTCAGCTGCACGACACAGCTGACAGAGGGAAATTTATAACATCAGACAAGACATTCTGTACCTTAACAAAGCTTACGTAGGTATCTCAGTAATCACTATTTTCAAACTGAATATCATTTGTAACCATGAAAGTTATGTCGAGTCGATCCTTAGCTTTGATCTTCGTGCATTCTGGGAAGATTTTGGAATATCACTGCACTGATGCACCTTTACTGGGTCATAGGAACAGGAAGGAAGGAAGGAGTCAGTAGTGCTAAATCCAAAATGTCTAATTTTCTGGAACTTTAATGTATCTCGTAGCATTAGGATTTCCCTTCACTGTGATGACCAAACCACCAAGAACAGCTGCAGGAATTGAGTACTGGTTTATTATGCAATCTACTGGAATTGTAAATTTCGAACAACAAAGGGAGTGTCGTGCTTACAGATGCATAAAACTGTACTCAGTGAGACTCATTTCTTTTAATTCCAGTCGAATTAGGGTTATTTTTGTTTCAATGGTTTAATGGTATACAAGAGGGCAGCACGGTGGCTCGGTGGGTAGCACTGCTGTTTCACAGCAAAAAGGTCCTGGGTTCAATTCCAGTTTGGAGGAGCCTGCGTGGGTTTACTCAGGGTTTTTTTGTTTTCTCCCACAGTCCAAAAGACACGTGTTAGATTATTTGATGTCTCTAAAGTGGCCCTTGTTGTGTGACAGTGTGTGTGTGTTCCCTACGATGGACTGGCGTCCCATCTAGGGTTGTTGCTGCCCTTGCACCCAGAGTTGCCGGATGGGCACCAACTGGCCTGCAACCTCATATGGATTAAGCGGAAGATAATGAATGAATGGTATACAAGAAAAGTACATGTTATTTTGAATTGTTATTCGAATTCACTTGCCTATGGTGGGATGGTGCCCTGTATACTGTTGTCCCTGCCTCGTGCCATGTGTCATTGGCACCGGCTTTCCTACCGAGCCTGGTTAGGACAAGCGGATAAGACAATTTATTTGAATTGTACAGAACTTTTTGTTGTTTACAAATTTACGTTCCATTCCAGTCAACGTTGGGCAGTGCAGCTCCAGTCTATCTGTTCTTGTGCTGCTGCTGCTTCCAGAGGTTAAAACACTGTATTAAATTTAAATTAAATTAAATTAAAAAAATGTGTATTTTTATGCACTTCAGCAATCTGTGGTTCCATTCTGTGATAGTGTAGCTGACTATTTGGTTGCGATGTTGTTGGCCAGGGCAGATCAAACATGGTAACAATTGGATAATCTGATATATTTTAATTGTGTTATTTAGTGACAGTGCCAGTTTTGAATCACTGACCTCTTGTAAACCCATTCAGTGTCTTGTGGTTATGTCATGGCTCTCTGCATAATTTACTATACACCCCCTAGCAATGGTGTGACTAAAATAGCAGATACCACAAATGACAAGGGCTGTTCACATACTTTTGACCACACTGTCTATAATGAGCTTGATCTAGATGGAATCAAAATCTAAAGTGAACAAACCAGAAAAAAACCCTTTGATGAAAGGCAAATCATGTTTTAATTTGAATCCATTTTTTTTTTCAAAACAACAGCAATGTGATAGAAAACGGATCAATTTGTAATATCTAAACATAATAATCAGTGACTAAAAATACCATTAGCCATTGTGCAGATTATATTACAATCATATAGAGGACACTTTGGTATTCTTAAATGATAAACCATAATATAACCAAGCTTTAATACAAACTACATTAACATAATCAAAACAAATAAGAGAAAATATAAAATAGAACAACACACTCATCAGTCATTCATTAGGTATACCTGTTAATACAAATATCTAATCACATGACCATTTTAGGCATGGTCACAATGACCTGCTGAAGTTCAAACCAAGCAACAGAATGAGGAAGACAGGTGATTTAAGTAACATGGCATTGTTACTAGCTGCTAGACCAGCTAGGGCTGGTGTGAGGATTTCAGTCAATTTCACTCACAGATATCTATAGGGTTTACAGGGAATGGTCTGTGGGTGGGTGTGTGTTGGACTGTGGTGGCCTAGTGGTTAAGGTACAGGACTATGGACCAGGAGGTCCAGGGTTCAAATTCCACCTCTGCCACAGTTGGGTACCACAATTGCTTGGATTGTAAGACTGTATTAATTGTAAGTCACTCTGGATATGGGCGTCTGGTAAATGACATAAATATCTGAAAAAGGAGAAAATAACCAGTGAGTAGCAGTTCTCTGGGTGAAACGCCTTGTTAATGCAAGAGGTCAGGGAAGAATGGCCAGACTGATGAGCTCACAAAAAGACAACCTATCAGGGGCCTATCCTGCCAGCTAAGAACAGGCAAATGAGGCTATAATAATGTTGCCTGATCTGATGAGTATCAGTTGCACCATTCAGATGGTAGGGTTGGAATTCTGAGAAAACAACGAGAAAGCATTGTATCACCATCATTTAAATGACTATTTAATAGTATTATTGCTGACCATTCCTTCATGATCACAGTGGTCACAGGGAGTCAATCACAGTGCAACATCTTCCGATGGCTCCTTCCAGAAGGATAATTGTTACAAATGTTACAAAGTTCAAATTGTCTAAAAAATACTTGAACAAAGTGTTCAAATGGCCTCTCACATGGTCACCAGATCTCAATCGAGTAGAGCACCAAATGGTGTGGGATGGAAGAGGTAATTAATCGTGAACGTGCAATTGACAAATCTGCAGCAACCTTATAATGTTATCATGTCAATATGTCTCAAAATATCTGAAGAATGTTTTCGGCACCTTGTTGAATCTATGCCATGAAAAATTAAGGAAGCGTTGAAGACAAATTTTTTTGGAGCGGTGGTGTCCAACCAAGGCGTACTTAATAGTGGCCTGAAAAAATGACCAGTGAGTGTATATCCATAGTTTAAAATTAACTTTATAATTCCATTTTTTTAATTATTGTAGCATTACCGTTAGCAACATGATTGACACCTCTTGAATATCTGGAAACATAATTCTTTATTAAGTTTGTTAGTAAATTAATACATGTCTTTAAGAGCAGCTACTACCATTTAACAGGCACAGTGCAGTCTTATTATAGACAAAAATGTTCAACCCTTAGGATTGGAAATGCATCAATTAAATGCTTAATGCAGCATATCATTCTGAAGAGTAAACATGGAAATAAAAAAACAGTGGTTGTGATTTAACAAATAGTAGTGCTTTACTAATTCTGTCAAATAGATATTAAAATAGAATTGTTCAGATGGGCAGCATGGTGGCTTGTGGGTAGCACTGTTGTCTCACAGCGAGAAGGTCCTGGGTCCTTTCTGTGTAGAGTTTGCACCCTGTGTCTGCATGGGTTTACTCTGGGTACTCTGGTTTCCTCCCACAGTTCAAATACATGCACTAAGTTAACATTATATTAGTATGCTAAAATGGCCACAGTGTGTGTGTGTGTGTGTGTGTGTGTGTGTGTGTGTGTGTGTGTGTGTGTGTGTGTGTGTGTGTCTGTGCGCACAATGATGGATTGACTACCTGTCTAGGGTTGTCCCTGCCTTGTGCCCCATGCTACCGGCTAGACAGGGCAGCAGGGCATAAATCTTAGGGCACATGCGCACAAACTGACTCTGAAAACTTTAAAGATGCCAGTTGACCGGATGCTGCTATTGCTAAAGAGTTAAGGGGAGATCACACTAAATACTGTTTTTTTTTAGTTTTTAATATGGCATACAAATGTCCTTTATTGTCTGGTTGTATTCTATTTAAGAGAGTAATAAATAATTATATATGGTCATTGTACTATTGCTAAAACAATAATATATCTACTCTAATGGTGGCCTTAGATTTGTGCACGCTACCGTAAGTGAAGATACCCACACAGACACAAGGAGGACATCCAAGCCCCACATGGGCAGTGGATTGACCAGGATTATATCATGGGGAACAGGAGCCATAAGCCAAAAACGCCAGATACTGCATCACCATGCTGCCCATTCATTTATATTAAACAGAGATAATATAATAACTAGCAACTTATTAACATACACATAAACAAAATCACTGTTCAAATAATAATACAGAGGAGAAGGTGAAGTGATGATGATTCACGTTGACATGACTTCCCAGAAACAGAATCCGTCAGGAAACCTTTCATGATCCCGCTTTATGAAGACTCATTTTTCAACATGGAACCACAAGTGCTGCTGTTTTTTCAGTTTTAGGAAGGGCAAAGCACTGCAAAAAGGCAGACATATCAGATCTATTACAGCATTAGGTCATGTGCAGATAACTCATTATGACTTATGGACTGTGATAGGTAGACATTTTGAAAAAACTATTATTTGTGTAGAATTCCAACTTGGATAATGACCACATTTGATCACTAATCAGCGAATACATTTCAGAACCATTAGTCCACATACTTTTGCAACTGATCTCAGAGACATGTGCGTTTTACAAAGGACAGGTTAGTGACTGGGAGGTGTAATGCTTAACCTTTACAAAACGAAAATGTATATCTACGGAAGCAGTGACATTTAAAAGCAAATCACGACAGAAACGGCTCTGTTGGAATTTGTAAGATAGCTTGGTAAAGGTGTCACAAAAAGGAAAGGTGCAGAGTGTGAGAGTAGAATCAAATGCAGGGAAAATTGAACAGAAGCCTTGAATTCCATAGGATTGGGGGAGAACGTGAGAGCGTGACTTGAGCCTTAGCAAACAAGGTTGCAGTACTGTGAGCGGCCAGTGGGGGAAGCACTTTGCTTACTAAATTCTACAAACCTCGACTTGCTGCTCAGGCAAGCGCTACCAATGTCAACAGAACAGAGGGAATAAAAAGAAAAAAAAGCCATTGATGATGCTTAAGCTGTTAACTTTTAAGATTAAGACGTAAATAACAGCATACAATATTACCTGAATATTAAAGGACAACTCCAGCATTTTTTTGAACGCAGCATGTCTCAATTAACTTTTATTCCCATCAGGAACATGGAACAGTACGAATCCAACATATCCCGTGTATTGTCAACTTTATTTCATTTGGCATTACACATCTATTGTGCTGGAATGTGTAGCAGGCCTGAATTGCAGGAATGGATGCATATTTACAAATGAAATGGATTTTCCATATTGACCCAACTTTTTCTTATTTGGGGTTGCATTTCAGGTAATCCCCAGATCCCCACATGGGACTACCTAAAACAATGGGTAAGATACAGAACACCGAATATTCCACATCCAGAAAACTGTCCAGTTCACGCCAACTCAAACTGCAGCTGTAATTTGTGCTCTTGGTGGTATTATATGCTATTAAATACATTTCAGACACAGGTGACCTTTATTTTGTCTAATAAGCTTATTAATTAGTGCTTAAATTTACAGACAACGATAACGTTAGCAGTCACATTACACTACGGGCATCACTAAACCAACAGAAGATAAAATCATTAAAGAAAATAATAAGGAGGAAACAATCGTAATTGTTTCGTGTTATTTTCATGTCACTAAACCAAATTAAAATGTAGGGGATTCGATAAAGCAGTAATGTAATAAGAGTATATGTAGCATGTTTACCTAAATGCGTTGTGTGGAGAGAGAGTAGTTTGAAAATGCTGGAGTACTCCTTTAAGTAGAATATACTGTTACTGGTATAACAACAGTAATGCTGGATTAAAGTCAATACCTTTAAGGATGTAGTCTGTGAGAAGGCTGGGCACTTTGTCACTGTCATCCCTCATGGCTTGAAGAACTTTGGAGAGAATGTAGAAACAAGGTGATGTACAAATAAGAATCAATAAATGCTGTAATAGCACTGCACAGTCTATACTCACTTTTTGTGAGAACCTGAAGATCCTCTACTGATGGTGGCCCCCCTTTCTTCTCATAAGGAATGACTGTAGTAAGGTACTGTAAAAAGTTGAAAGAACACTTGTGAGGATTGGAGGAAGGAGATTAATGCTTTGGTATATGGTAATATGGCGCAGTGTGGCTTTTTGCAAAGAGAACCACAAATGCTATAAAGTCCATTTTCCACCAGAAGTTAGTGAGGCAAGGCAAATTAATTACACGTTTAAGCTACATAATGCATGTCAGCTGTAATAGTTCCCCTGTAATGTAATAAGTGATTTGCCACTTTATTTTGTTTAATTTAATAAGAAGTTGAGATTATATATGCATTACACAATTTAAAATAAATTTGGGTGGCGTTTGGAAGTAAAAGATGTGTATGAGTCAGAGTGGGCGACTCAAACTATTCATTTAGTCAAGTTAAAGCAGTCTTACAATATTATATTATCTTATCTTAAAAGGTCAGTCCCAAATTGCACAAGCCCAGGGCGACAGTGGAAAGGAAAAACTCCCCGAATATAGAAGGAAGAAACCTTGGGAGGACCAAGGCCTCAAAAAGGGACCCATCGTCCTTGGGTGGCCTAGATGTTAATTGAAATAATTAAGGTGTAGTAATAGTAAAATTAAGTAAATAATACAATTTCAATTAATAATAAAATTGTAATTAAAATTTCAATGAAAGATACTATTTATTTATACAAAGAAGGGTGGAACTGCCAGTGATGTGACATACACTCAATGTATAATTGATTGGGTACACGTTACTAGTGCCAGGTTGAACCCCTTTTGCCTTCAGAACTGCCGTAATTCTTCAGGACACATTCAACAAGATTTGCAAGGCACTGGAAACATTCCTCACTTTGGAAACGTCCCTCACTTCGGTCCACATTGACATGATAGTATCATGTAGTTGATACAGATTTGTCAGCTTTGCTTCCACGTCCATGAATCTCCCCTTCCACTACATCCCAAAGGTACTCTATTGGAATGAGATCTTGCAACTGCGAAGGCCATTTGAGTACAGTGAACTAATCGTCTTAAGACAATGGGCATGTTCAGCAACAATACACAAGTAGACTAGGATCTCCTAGTTTTCAATTTTGGTGAGCCTGTGCAAACTGCAGCCTAAGTTGCCTGTTCTTTATGTATGAGAAGACTGGCAGCCGGTGCGGTCTTCTACTGCTGTAACCCATCTGCTTCAGGCTTCAGATTGTTTTGTGTTCTGCTCTCCTGCATACCTTGGCTGTAACAAGTATTTATATCAGTAACTGTTGCCTGCTTGAACCAGTCTGACCAATGTACTCTAAACTCTGGTGTCAACAAGGCACTTTCATATTTCCAAAAAACTGCTACTCATTGAATATTTTCTTCACTTTTGTTTCTCATTATGATGCCTGGTTTGAAATTCAGCAGGCCATCTTGACCAGGTCTACATGCCTAAATACATTAACTTGGTGCCATGGGATTCTCTGATTAGAATGAAGTAGAAGGCTGTAGGCACCTGTTTCTCCCCGCCACCATTCCTAAAAGTATGGCGAAAGCCATTTTGAATGGCAGTAGAGATGCTCTCCATGCTGAACCGCTGAAAGACCAGAACAAGTACAGAAAAAAAGAAGAAAATTAGTGAAGGAGAATACAGGCTTATTATACAGAATAACAAAAGGCTTAGAAATAAAGACAGAAGAATTGAAGAAAAAACAGCACTGGTAAATACAAATTTTACATCCTGTCCTCTTTCAGAAAGTCACTTTTTACGATTATTGTATTTTGTATAATCATATACAGTACGATTGCATTAATATGAACATTTTATTCAAATACATTTGGCCAGCTGCCAGGGACTTTCAGACTACAAACTGGAACTCCACTTCCCACAACTTATAAACCCGACTGCCAGAAACTACAATTCCCAGTACATAAGGTCAAGGTCACCAGAATACGGATTATCACAAGTGAAAGCAATTTAGCCATCTATAAATAAGTCACTTTCCTAAACACTGGTGCGAAGTATTCATCAAGGCTGTTTTCACCTAGCATTGCCAAGCTTATGTTACTTGTTCACAGCTGTGATGTTACAACTGTAATTGTTCTTTTTTCAACCACTTGTTTGTTTGTTTTTTACAAAAATATCTAAAAAAAATTAAATAAATCAAAGAACCATTGAATTGCATACTCAATATCATATAATACAGTCAAATCCGGTTAATTGGTCCACCGGTTAATGGGACCAGCCTCTTAAAGTACCGAAACAAATCCTATTATATACGTATAATGTTATTCGCTTATTTGGCCAAAATTCCATTTAAGAAAAACAAGCCACAAGTCACCACGGATGCAAAGCGGGTCAGAGAGATATGGGAGGATTTTTTGATTCCCCGGGAGAATTTATGCTTTTATCAAAGGTCAGGAAATCTAAAAATTTGTGTTGACAAGAGCAAAACCAGCAGGAGGTGAAATGAAGGCAGTCCCATTGCTGCGTTAGATGTTTGTGGTGATTCTGTTCGAGTGCAGTCCGTTAAGAGAAGGCGTCAGATCACACTGGATAAGTTCTTCAAACGTTGACTGGAATTTAGTAAGCCTTTGTTTTTTACAGTATTATGCTTGCATGCTGAGTATCTATACATTGTGTTGTAGATCGTTTCGAAAAACTTGGTTGCAAATGTATTTTTCACTGAACAAAGTTCATAAGCAACAGTAGTTCTTGTTTGTACGTTCGCTATACGTGTATATCGCACAATAAAGGTTTAATAAACATTTAATAT
>JAUZST010011277.1:0-11993 GCA_034779995.1 Parotocinclus haroldoi | reverse complement strand
TTTAACATCTAGGCCGCCCATGGAGGACGGGTCCCCTGTTGAGTCTTGGTTCCTCCCAAGGTTTCTTCCTACCATTTGGTGAGTTTTTCCTTGCCACTGTCGCCCTGGGTTTGCTCAACTTGGGATTGGCCTTTTAGATAATATATTACTGTAAAGCTGCTTTGAGACGATGCTACATTGTATAAAGCGCTATATAAATACAATTGAATTGAACTTACGCAGGTAGTTATGCAACGTAAAGCGATATTTGTTCATATAAATTAAATAGAGAATATCTATACAAAGGTCAACGTATAACGTAAACAATATTTATGGCACTGGAACTACACATGCTAAACCTTTTTTAATATGACCTCCTTTTTTTTACGGCTCCAGCGTTCAGAATTAAAAGACACAATCATGTTTTTTGCCATTTGTCATAATTAAGAATGGCGTCAAAAAAAAGCAAACAGACTTTCATCAGATGTCCGCTGAATGGTGCTTACCTGTCTTGTGCAGAAGGTTGAGTGGTCAAGTGGTCGAGGCTCTTAACTGCTTGAGTTGTAGCTCGTAAAACTGTGTCAATAATAATAGATTTTATTTGTAATGCACTTTACATTTCAAAGAAATCTCAAAGTGCTACAGCATAAAAGAAAATAATGTGGGAGACAATCGTTAAGGAACAAGTACATAAATATCTTCACGCAAACACTAGGGATGCGATGGGTGTCCTAGTAGGCCTTTTTAATTAAGAAAGTTTTAGTTTTTTTTTTAAAGATTCCATTCTATGTGGTGCCCTCAGGGAGTCTGGGAGGGCATTCCACAGATGTGGGGCAACAGCTTGAAAAGCCCGGTCTCCCATAGTCCAGAGTTAGTTATGAGCTGCACTTGATTCATGGATCTGCTAAAAGCTGTAAGTATAAACGTCTTGGCAATGCAAACGTGTGCTGGGAACAGGGTAGCTGTTTATTGCATCTATTAGGGGAGTCACTTGGGGGTCGGATGCCTGTCATAGAGAAGCACGGGGTGTCTGCATAAGCAAACTCTGGCTGATATGGCAGTTTTCGTGCAGAAACAGAAAAAAGAGTGCACATTTGATCATTTGTTAATACACTGCTCACAGAAATTAAAAAATGATTTCGTTTTTGAAGTATCCTCTAATTTTTGTGAGCAGCATGTGTATAGAATACGACAGTGTTGTGATCCAAAATTGTGCTCTTTCCAGTACCATTATCCAACCCCTCCCCCCCCCAGGGTACAATGGATTTAAGTAGCATCTTTACTGTCAGTGTGGGCTTTGGAATAAGAAGTGCTTTAAAATTCAAACAGCATCTTAAGGCTTTGTGGTTTATCTCCAAAAGCTTCACGTTCTGTTCTCTGTTCTTTATTGCAGTTACTGACCCCTTTCTGCAAGTCCAAAATGAACGGCTTCGCTGCTCCTACGTACCCCTCCTACATTTCCCAAGTCAAGTAAGTGAGCCACTCTGCCTTATGTAAACGTTTTACAGATCTCCAAACATTTTTCTTTTTTCATTCTTTGAAGCAGGTCGTTACCTGGACTGACAATTATTGAGCTAAACCTGTCACGAATAGCCATTCAATAAACCCGGCTCAGGTACCACTGAAGACGAGTGGAACAGGACCATCACCGTTACCATGCAGAACCAACACACAAATGGGCACGATGGAATATAAATGTAAATAAACAGACCTCACGCACTGCACTCAAGATATGAGAACTCTCAGATCTCTCTGAGGCAGGTCATGGGGATGTCCGAATCATTCATCATCTACAGACCTACCATATTGCTTATCCCTATTTGGAAAACAGTCTTTTATGGGAATATTGTTATAAAGGGAATCATCCGCATGATAAATCCCATATGGGACTGTGGTGGCCTAGTGGGTAAGACACTGGACCATGGACCAGAAGGTCCAGGGTTAAAGTCCCACCTGTGCCAAGCTGGGTCTTTGACCTCAACCCACGATTGCTTGAATCGTAAGACTGCAAGTCGCTCTGGATGAGGGCGTCTGCTAAATGGCGCAAATGTAAATGCGCTCTTGCCTTTTCCCAGAATTTCCTCAGTGCCATTCAGCAAGTTTCAATAAAGTTTTCTAAGAACTTGTGCCAGACATATCGAAAACCTCTCCCATTTATACATTATTAATCCCTTCTGCAATTAGTTCACACGGAATCAAAGCATATCGGATGACCAGAGGCTCGTTAGCGCCGCTGACACACGAACCCACTGAAAGAGCAACACACCCCTCACACTCCTCCTCTTGAATGTTCCTGTCACACATTGCTGCTCTTATGTACACTTACACACCCAGCCACTTTATTAAGTACGCTAAGCTCGTACCGGGTTGGACCGTTTGGTCATCGGAACTGCCGTAATTCTTTGTGGCACTGATTCAAGAACATTTTGGACCCGCATTGGCATGAAAGCGTCACATCGTTGCTGCAGATTTGGCGACTGCACATCCATGATGTGAATCTCCCCTTTCACCACGTCCTAAAGCTCTATTCTCTGTTAGGCTAAGAACTGGTGACTGTGGAGCCGTTTGATTAACACTGTTCATCATTATCATGTTCATAAACCAGTTTGTAACATGCTGTGTTATCCCTTGGAAGCAGCCGTCAGAAAATGATGCACTGCGCTCATAAAGGGGTGCACATGGCCAGAAACAATACTTTGGTAGGTTGTGTGGTTTAAACGTTTACTAAAAACACATCCCTCACACTACCATGACCAGCAGCACGAACCGCTGACGCAAGGCAATTCGCCGTATTTGGCAAATCCAGCATATTGTGCAGACAGAGATGCGGATTTGTGTTATTTGAGTTATGGTTACCTTTCTACATTTATGTCATTTAGCAGACGCCCTTGTCCAGAGCGACTTACGAATAATGCAGTCTTACAATCCAAGCAGTTGTGGGTTAAGGGTCTTGCTCAGGGACCCAGCTGTGGCAGAGGTGGGATTTGAACCCTCTACCTCCTGGACCATAGTCCAGTACCTTAACCATTTAGTCCCAGTTTCTATCATCTCCAACAGCTATCAGGTCCAACCAGTCTGCCCATTCTCTGATCTCTGGTATAAAGATGGCATTTTCACCACTTTCACTGTTTTTTTTTTTATTCAGGCTTGTTTTTAAATCAGAGCATCCTGTTTAAACCCTAGAGACGCGTGATCTCATTCAATATACTGCCCAAGTTGAACGTTTTTTGGTAAGAGACTTGCTAGAATCCTGGTGACAGTATGAGCGTGAAATACCATCGTCTACCGGGACTGATTTTTTTAATTTTTTTTTTTTACAAGCGTACAATCAACTGCCACCATTATAGCTTCTGTTGTAAGGCTTATTCTAATGAGCTCCTTTAATATGGTTGGTGCGTCACATTTTTTTTCTGCCCATTTTTGTACTCTACCGAGAAGGACGACGCTTTTGACATGACCTGTTCTGGAAATCTGAAAGTCCACTCATTCTCTCTTGGTTGTGTGCAGCCAGCAAAATTCTTGTTCTTGTTCTGAATTTGAACAGTTCAGCCATGGATTTGATGACTGTGAAATGAAAGGAGTGCAAAAGAACCACAGTGTTGGGAATTTACTGCATGGAGCGGTGTGTGTGTGTAACAGTTTAACCCTTTGGGGACCAAGGGACAGATTTGTCCCATATTTTTAAATGGACACCAAATGCAGTCACATTTGTACGAAACCACTCAGTATAGCTCTGACTTTACTGTATATAAATAAGGTTTGGTATGTATGAGAGGAATTTTGTTTTAAAAAATACAAATGATGTGCGTACAGTCCTGAAAGGGTTAAGATGCTGTGGTCTGCTCCCCCCCCCCTTGTGTATCCCTGATGTATTTATGTCCCTTGCATACAATTGTCTTGTGAAAATATTCATTGTATTTACAATACATGTGATTATGGTCCCGTTCAGTCAATGAGTATTTTGTCTGACGAGCTGTTTTAGTGAGCGTAATGGAGTTGTGAACCATATTTGTGCTTATTAGTGAGGTTTTGCTTCGCACACACATCTGATAGAGCACAAGCCTGCTTCTGTTTCATTTGTTTGGACAAAGACTAGACTTGATGTTCACCCGGGGGGATTTATTGCGCAGTAAAGAGCCATTAGCCCAGTTTGTTTGGTCTCCTGATTTCCTGTCCTTTACTTCTGGTTTCATCCAAACGTTTACGACAAGTTCGTGGCCACTTTGCACACTGAATTACCAGCTTGCAAACGTTTTCAGAGGCTGCTCTGACCTTTAATTGTTTGTGTTTTCTGCAGTGGCCACAGTTCTCCGTCATCAGAGCTCCCTGCGCACAATGCCAACAAATCCAGTGCAAAGGCTCTCTATGGTGAGTCTCCTTTCTTATGTTACCTTTCTTCCTCACATTGAACGAGCTGAATCAGTGGCACTGGGTAACTGGCACCAGCTTGAGACAAAGAAATGCCTCTAAGACTGCAATCTGCTTCAATTAGGCTTTCGGTTTTTAATGCAAACCTGAAGTGCAGCATACGAAAAAAGGTCTGCAAGCTTTTTTAGAATGTTCCGATTAGAGAGTTATGCTTTTTTTCTTTTTGCTATGTTTCACAATTTGTTTGAATCGGTTCCTCTGGGGTTACAAGCTGCACAAACAACAGCACGGCAGCAAAACAGCTAGACCGTGATGATCCTCTACCATGCTTTACAAGAGGGATTTTTCTTGGTGCAAAGCAAAGTTTTTAGATAATTCCCTTTTTGTTCTTACATACATTTACGGCTCTCAGCAGACCCCCTTATCCAGAGCGACTTACACCACATACCGTCTTACAGTTTAAGCAATGGTGGGTTACGGGCCTTGCCCGTGTACCCAACTGTGGCACCTTGGCAGAGGTGGGATTTGAACCCTGGACCACAGACATCTACATTCCGGAGAGATGCCCTGATATCCTGTAATCAAGAGATCAGAGATCCTACTTGGATCATGTGCATCTTTATGAAATTAAACTGATAATACTGAACTTTTTTTTTCCATTGGCCCCATGCCTGGGATTACCAGCCCTACACACTTAACTTCACTGGTATGACTGGAAAACTCTTTACAATAGGCGTGTCACAACTTTGGGAGAACATTTTTATTCTGTTTTTTTATTGTTTTATTTCACATTAAGGCTCAAGTCAGAAGCCCCCCCCCCTTTGCTTTCCATAAAAGATCCTGAAACTCTGCTTGATGCTCTTATATCTTCCCGCTTACATTACTGAAATGCACGTTCTGTACCTCGGCATCTCGTACCCTCAGAGTCACAAGCTTGGCTCTACTAGACCTTCCACGTAAGATGAATGGATGACCAACATGAAGACTGTTCTCAGTTCTGGTGGCTAGATGGTGGAATGAGCATCCACTGGATGTCCGAATGGCTAAGTCTCTTGCTGTCTTCATGTGGCGACTAAAAACTCACCTCTTCACTTAAGTGAAACAAAAAAAAACCCCTCTACTTGTGCGTTTGTTGATTTGACCTACACCATTTCCTGGTGGGTTCTGATTGGATTGTGTTTGTTATTTTGCACTAACATGAGGTTTGGTCTAACAGGAAAAATACACAGCACTTGTGGAAGTCACGTTGGATAAGGGCGTCTGCTAACTGCTGTAAATGTAACTGTAACTTGAACTTCCAAATCAACACCTTCCTGCCCATATCAGTATCTCCTAAACTCTGCCTGCTACATTACACTGCACTGCCTACTTCCTCATCAGAGTGCAGGAGAGGTTTGCGCCTAAGGTGTAGAAATTCAGAGTACGGTTGAATACGGTTGAGTACAGCTGAATGTTTATTTATGTTTATATCGGATTCCCATTGTCCCAATATAAAACTGTGTGTGTGTGCGTGTTTGTGTTTGTTTGTTGGTGTGTGTGTTGGTGTGTGTGTGTGTGTGTGTGTGTGTGTGTGTGTGTGTTTGTTTGTTTGTGTGTGTGTTGGTGTGTGTATACTGCTAAAAATGAAATATCCTCTTTGTGAGCAATATATTTTGCTCTATCTTTATATTTATTTTATACTTTTATCATAGTGTAAATGGAATCAATAGGAGCTTTCACACTAAACAGTTAGTCTAGAGACTAATTTGAGAGAAACGTTCTCTGAGAACTATGTTTGTACCACTGCTTATTTTCGCTTTGCATTTGCACTGGCAGTAGGAACGCTGCGCGATGCTGAAGTGACTCCATGGCACGGTAAAGGTCAGTACAGCCTGGACTGTGCAGTCTCAGTCCGTTTGTCCGTGCGCTTTTTTTTTTCCTTCCCATTTTAAGCACAAAGATCTGTTATATTTACGGCTTCTGGTGTACAATCAACTGTACACATGACGGCTGAACACAATTCAATTCAATTGTATTTCTATAGCGCCTTTTACAATGTAGCATCGTCTCAAAGCAGCTTTACAGTAATACAAGACCTTAAAGGCCAATCCCAAGTTGCGCAAGCCTAGTTCAGCCCGTTTTGTACCCGTTATGACCCCTAAGATTGTCAAATGTGCTGACTCGCCCCACAACCCACCCTTCATGCCAATCTCCTCTCGGGAAATTGCTTCCCAAATGGAATTACAGTGGGACTTCGGTTCTCGACCACCTGGGAACTCATCGGATTTGGTTTTCAACCCATTTTGACTAGAAAAATGTACCACGATTCTCGCTGTGTGCGAATCAGTGCACAGTGATTCCGATTTTTGGAGAGGTCCACTGTATTTCTCTTTTTTTTAAATATATTTACATCTACAGTACTGTATTATTGGTGTAAATAAGCGCCTATGGGACCTGCAAAGGTTAGAGATAACAGCCAACCGAAAGGAAAACAGGACCTGAATCATTCAGAAGTCGTTCAGGCTGCATGCAGTTGAGCAGTAGCATGCCAGATTCACCAAAAGACTAATTTTTTTTTACTTTCAATCCATTGCTCCCTAAATTATATGAGGGAAATCAGGGAGCCTGGATCAGGTTCACTCAATTTACATGATTCCTAATGGGAAAAATGTGCTGAACCTTACAATAATTACATACACCTCCAAATGACCACAGTGATTTGGAACAGTATGGAAAATACCACCACCTGCATGCGGTTCACAGATTCTCGGAGCTGGTCCAGCTGGTGGGCGGAGCTTAGTGCCTCCAACCTGATGTCGGTCAGTTTCATCTCCTTATCCCGCAGCTCACTGCGCAGCTGCATGACCGTCTCCGTCTCACAGTCCAGGCACTCTGAGATCCTGCAACACACACACACACACACACACACACACACAGATAAACCCATTATAGGTGAGCACAACAAGACCAACGTCAAACCGTGAGCCGTTTGATCACAATGGCGTTCCACGTGCTGCTGTTAGTAATCAATTAGGAGTAAATAATTACACAGAGCTTATGTAAATCAGCCGCCCGATAGGTGTCAGTAGTTGAAATGTGTTGTTAGTTGAAGTTTTTGAACCAGCCCACTCGCGCCAACTTTCATTAACTTGGCTAATATTTTTCTAAACTGAAGCAACGCATGTGGACAGCTAAGGAAATTCTCCGGGGTGTCCCACAAGTCTGGAAATCATCATAGAAATAAAAAAGTAGTTTATTTACAGAACTTGTTTTATATGCCAGGTTAACAGTCGCTGCAATCGGTCTGTGCGGTCGCTGTGCAGATCCGGAGATCTTATTATTACAACATTTTTAGGGACCCAGTGTAATTTATTTTTAAAGAGCCCGAGGTGCCTGGTAATGCCCCAGTCTGTAGCAAAATCAAAATACAAATCAACATTAAGCGCTTAGGTTTTGCAATATTCTAACATGCTAGTTGACCATCGGTTGGGTCTTCGGGCCAGATGAGATGTCCCATGCAGATGTGATTAGCTGGGTCCGAGTAAGGAAGGTGGTCCGGGGGATCATCCTTTGGTTCCGCAACAGCGACCACTACTCAGCCCTGCAGTGGACTGTTGTTCTCCTGGAGAACCCGTGACCCTGACCGGGACAGGGTGAGCTTACAAGGTGAAAAAACCAACCCATTAACCCTATGATGTCACACTCATGGGACACTCTCTACAATATGTTTATAAATCAAGGAAATCTCATATCTGCAGAATCAAGCTCTATTCCTTTATTATATAAACATGGCTGAATTAACAGCACATATAATTTATTAGCAGTGACATTTTTGTGATTATTTTATTTTTTTACAGGATTGGTTTGTTTTGGTCTCTGTTACCGTGCCAGAGAGCCCGTCCTGATGGGTGCACTGTTACAGCCCCAACCATTTCCATAAAAGGAGAGCGAGGAGAGATGAGGGCTACACACACACACACACACACACACACACACACACACAATATTCTCATATCAATGAAATATACAGCTTGGGTTCCCAAATATTTAAGTCAGTTTGGTTTTGAAAATCAGGGATAGCGTGGATAAAAAGCACAGTGTTTCTTACATATACTCTGCTCTGATTTTTATTTCATTGCAGCCAATCTGCAATGCATCTGCTCAACATCCATTCCTGCGTTTCAGACCTCCAACACATTCCAAAAAAGTTGGCTCAGAGGCACCATTAATGCAGATCAGTACACTAAGACCTTAGAGTAACACTAATGGTAAGAGTAACACTACTAAATGTACTTGTGAGTGGCGCTGTGGCCTTTGGACACCCCTGTTCTGTACCATCTGATCTTTTTCTGATTTGGGGTGCACTGCTTAAATTTAAGTTTAGACCCTGCAGCAGTCGAGTAGAAAACAAACATGTGATTTGCATAAGAATGCATTGTGTTGTATCAGGTTTATAAACCTGTAGTTTAGTATTCTGTTGATTTCCCTCAACAGGCTTTCAACAGCAACGAGATGCTTGTATTTTATTCAAGTCCGACATGAATGTAAATTAATACCAGGAAAGGGCAGGTACAGTCTGAGCCACAACCTGCTCCAGTGCTGTAAATGTTTCCAGAGAGAGACTACAACTAAACAAATGCATTTGTGTTCTAACTGTGTTCTCAGGAAGAGAGCTAAATCATCTTACAGCGAGTTGGAGTGCGAGTGTCTGAGCAGCGAAGTGCCGTAGGGCAGTCTGGGCGACGAGGGCACAGATGACTCGTCCATCTCTTCGACGTCTGAATGAGACGAGGCCGTCTTAAGCGTCTTCTTCTTACCGAAAGCCTGTTTGAAGGAGCTTCTAAGCTAGAGGAGAGAAGACGGTGCTCATTTTGATGATTTACTGGTGTTCAGAAGGAACTAAATTACATTTTCTGCTAATAGACTGTCTGAAGGAACGCCGGGGCTGCAGAAAACCCAAAAAAATCTATTTCGAAGCTGGTTCTGGGGGTCAAAAGTAACCAAATCTAGTCTGTTTGTGCAAAGCCGATTTGAAAGGGAGTCTCAGCTACAGGATAAAAGCAGATTTCATTTTGATGCTGGAACAAAAGTTACAGGGGAAATCATTAGTGGAGGTGCTTCAGAGCCAGAGCAAAGAAAACAGTATATTTTAAATTAAGTACTGATTTCCAGAACGAATTACTTTTAAATACGTCATGTTCTTGCTAAAGGTCTCTTGATGGAGAGAAGAGAGATTTGATTTTTACTTTAATATTGAACTTCAGCAGAAGCTGAATTTGTTTTTTTCTTTACACTGCTGACAAAAATTAGGGGATATTTCACTATTTGATATTTTATTTCGAAATATCCCCTGATTTTTATGAGCAGTATATTTGCCCAAACTCTGGGTGAATTCTGGTAAAAATCCTGGTTTAAAACTCTGGTTGAAGCTTCTTTAGCTACAGAAAACAAAATTGGTTTAAGTTTGAAGATTGAGACGTTCAGGAATAAATGAAGTTGTTCAGAGAGAAAATGTAGCTTATTATGAAGCTGGGACCGGATTCATGGAAATGTTCAGTTTTAAAAAGTATTTTTTTTCTTGAGAGCAAATTCTAAGAACATATGAAAACATAGGTCGTTGTTTCAGCCAAACCAAACAGGATCACAAAGTAAATATTCAAAGTCAGAAATTCTCATAATTTTTAAATCATTATTTTAAAAATAGGTTTTGAGTCTTTTTTGAGTCTTAAAGCCCAAGTCCAGGTCTAATCACAAGTTTTTTGTTTTATTAACAAATTAATAAACTGCACTCCCATTCAAGCCCAAGCCATGAGATTCGACTCTGGTGCAAGCTGCATTGCTTATTTTTTAATTTCTACAATTTATATCTTTTAATTTATGCTGTCATAATCACTTTAATTCATGTGTAGATCTGAACGTGTACAAGTCAGACCCGAGCAGATTCGAAGAACTAGGAGTAGACCTTGAAACAGCTGGAATCGTTTTTTTACACACAGAAAATGAGTCGGGTCACGTCAGGACATATCGGGAATAGGTTAGCAGCGTCCGTTAAATCAACGAAGCTGCTTATATCATTTAACAATAAGGGGAACAAAATCACAGTTCTTAATCATTTCTTTTCATTACAGCCCCTTCAAGTTCCCCCAGTAAGGGCAAACAAACGTACAGAGGTCAGAAGAAAAACTCACCTCGCTTACCTTTCCAACAAGAGGAGAGCAGAGAGAAAATCAGAAAAGTCAGATTTCAGTAAACCATGAATTTGGCTAAAGAAATGATTCTTCCTCCAGGTATCGGCGCTGATGTTACGATGGAAAAATGCATTCTGGATGCTTTTAGCGTAAATCATGGTGAGCTCAGATGTAGCCGAACAGGACTCCTAACAGCTACACTCTGAGATAAACCTCAGGAAGACTCACCCAGTTCTTCCTCTTCTTCTTGCTGTTCACATCGAGCTCCAGGCTGGAGTGACTGGTGATGCTGGACACGCTGTCAGAGGAAGGCTGACGCTGCATCTGCAGATCGGCTGCTGACGGAGGCGTAGCAGACAAGGAATCTACACAGCAAAACGGAGAACGAAAGAGACCGAGAATCAGACTTTCCGTTCTTATGCGCTAATCGTGACTATACAGGTACACGACGTTTAATGCACACGACCAAGAGGAAATGAATCCACTTGAAGAAACTCAAGGCAATGCAGTATCATTTTTCAACCACTTTAAACCTTAAGCAGACGTTTGGACACCCCTGTCATTTTTTGCTGTTGGAGCAAACTAAAATACATATATTTCGAAATGAAATAGCCTTTGTTAAAAATAGATTTTTTTTGTTATGCGCTCATAAATATGACACATTTCTAGAAACTACACTATATACGGTTTGTTAAAACATGTTGAACAGGGAGCATTGGATTTTACACACACGGAGTCGCAATGATAGAAAATAATAATACATTCTGAAATTGACAAATATTTTGTTTAAAGAATGATCTATTTCAGATTGTTATGCCGTTTTGTAATGAAAGACAGTGATCTGTAATGAAAGAGAGTGTACGAAATTTGAGAAAAATGCAAGACATTTCCTCTAGTGGTTTCAGACTTTTGGCACCCAAAGAAAAACCAAGTATGGTAATTTTAAACAGTACGGTAAAAAAGTACGGTCTTAGCTCACAATTAGAACTGTTGTTTTAGTAATTGTACAGTATAACGACCACACAATATAACATACTGCCAATGACTGGACCCAAACATTTAATTCTTCATTCCAATCTTTGTGAGCTTTAGGCTTTTTAGCCTCTTTTAACCTCTTGGCTGCTCTCCTTTTAAAACGACCATTTAAATAATAATTATTTATCACTGTGAATATATTGTGCTTAGCGTTTTAAAATAGCAGGGTCCATGCTAAGGAATCAGACCTTTGCCGGGCGTCTCTGCTGTGTTAATGACTCCGCTGATGGCGGCCTGAGCGGCTGTGTTCTGTTTCTTTAGCAACTCGATGGTTTTCCTCATCTCGTTCAGCTCAGTTTCCTGAACACACAAACAAACAAGAGTACAGGATGTACATCCCAACATAACAAAAGCATGCTTAACACAGACTGAGATGAATATACACGCATTGACAAAAAAATAAAAAAATAAAATATACATATACAAAAAAAAAAAAAAATATAT
>JAUZST010011276.1:0-11993 GCA_034779995.1 Parotocinclus haroldoi | reverse complement strand
TTACTGATCGCTCCGTAATGGCGGACGACGGCGGACGCGACGGGCAGCTCGGCGGCGCAAGGTAGGCTCCCTTACAACATTGTTGTTGTATTTTCCATTTTTTTACATTTTCCAATCATTTCCAAACAGGACTGCAGACGAGCCAGTCCAGCACACACACATACTTCTCCCTGAGCCATGTCTTTGTAATGTGTGCAGCATGTGGTTTTGCATTGCCCTGTTAAGAAAATGCATGGATGTTTTTGGAAAGGAATACATCAAAGGAAACTTAAGAATGTTGCTCTAAAATGCACACAGCACACAGATCCGGAATACTGATTAGTCTGGCCAGTGATGGTCCATCCCAGGTGCCTCCAAGCCAGAGAAGTCCATACCTCTTCCGTACGTTGTTGACATAATTTTGAACAACAATCTTTTAAAGTGGCATTTTGCCATAATAATCGCTTTCCCCTTCGGTTATATCAGCTATTGATGAATAATGGTTGCTGTCTCAGGGATTGAAATTTAGGAATTTCGGCTTTCACCATTGTTCTTTATGCACTGAAGTCCCCCCGATTCCTTGAATTTTGTAATAATTGTTAGAAATGTGCACATCTCTTCCAATCTTTCTTTAAGCAATATTGCACTTAACATTTGTCACAAGCTGGAGATCAGAGGCCATGTTGGCATTTCAAAGTACCAAATCATGATTACAATCACCTATTCAAACTCGCATCATTATTTTTGTTTTTCTTTACCTCATTTCTAGCCATTTGCCCTCATCGCTGCTTATTTGCAGTCTGTTGCAGGCCTGAAATGCACGAATGGATGTTTATTAACAAATGAAATTAAATTCACCAGAAGATTAACATTAAATAATTAGGGTTAATACTGTCTCCAATTAAATAAAGTAAATGTAAGACATAATACTATCTATCCATTATCTTAAACTTAATCCACATGGGGTGGCAGGCCAGCCGGTGCCCACACGGCAACTCTAGGGCGCAAGGGCAGGAACTACCCTAGACGGGGCGCCAATCTATCGTAGGACACACATACACACAGTCACACCCTAAGGGCACCTGAGGGACACCAATAAACCTAACACAGCCGTCTGTGTTCCTCTATGTTACCTGACCCGAAGTAAACGCACAGAAAGGACGCAGGCCGCTCCAGCCTGGGATTGAACACTGGACCTTCTTGCTGTGAGGCAGTGGTGCTACCCACCGAACCACCTTGCGTTTTTTGAAATTTGCAATATACATACTGTCCCAGCTTTATGTGATCTGGCTGAAATGCACGCATTCAATGAGTGCATCATTTAGGTAATTTACAGTGTGTAGAAAATGGGTAGCGACGCTTTATTGTCACGTGACTAACTGGGTGACGTTAGAGGCTGTTGGCGGGGCGCCATCAGATCTAATACAGACGCTCAGGTCTGTGACGAGCGACTAAGCCTGATAGCTCACAGCACTTGAAAACAACCATACTATTAACGTTAGAATAAGTACAGTTTGGGGAGTGTCCATTGATAAGGTAAGACTTTTTTCATGTCTGTTTATTGGCTCAGGACGTGTCAGCACGAAGCGTAAGGGTTTATTCATTAGAATAAAGTATAACGTTATCTAAAGCGCATTAGTGCGCAGTAATGTTTCCTTGGCGTTTAGAATCTAACCATACAGAGAACATACAAAACTGAAGGAGGGAAATACTTCACACATTTACGTTGTTAGTAAACTGTAAATTAAATGTGCTTGTATCATATTGGAATCGAGTCGTGGTTTAGCGGGACGCAATCGGTTGAACGCGCTGCGTGATTGATGATGGGTGGAATCCCGAAAAGGTTCAAACTGGACATGTAGTTCACTAAACAACCTACAGAATACATATATTACTCGCCTACGTAGTGCGCTTATATAGGCAGGTGGGTGTCATTCGCATTTATCCTAAAGCTTAACGACAGCAGGCCAGCCAGGTTGATTCAGAGATTATCTGAGTACTGTTTGTCTTAGATTTTGTGTACCGCCACAGAAACTGCCTAAATGTCTCATGGGTCACGTTTTATATATAAAGTTAACGTATGTCTTATAAAACATGAATTTAGTGTCGATTACAAAAATAGTCGTAGCGCTAGAATTTAATTTGACAGGCCTTCCACGTGTACCTTTTGGTCGCGCCCCCGTTATCCATGTATCTTTTTTTTATCCCTATCTTCACTTCTTTAATAATGGTAATATTTGTGAATGATAATGGCTGAATAAAATGTAGACAATGCTACATCATGACTGAGTCTGTCTGCCTGTATATCCTAAACGATTAGACAAAACATGGACAGGGCGAATAACGTTGCTTATGTCATTACAACAACATTGTTAAAGCACCGGAATATATTAGACGGTACGTGAACAATCAGTTCTCGTATTCGACATGCTTGATTTGGGAGAAAAGTTCAGGGAGACCTGGGCAACTTTCACAAGCGAAAACGTTATAGCCAGGACTGTCAGAACATCTAAATAACAAGGCTTGTGGGGTGTACCTGGTCAGCAGAGGTGGGTACCTAAGAAAGGTGGTCTGAGGAGGGACAAGCCACAAACCAAGGACAAGGTGTTGGTGTCCAGGGCTCATTAATACATGAGGGTTTCTTATCTTATATTGTATCCTGAGCTACTGCGTGGTCACAGAAATGCTTAAAGCTGTGTACAGGAATGTGAGGCACCCCATACTGAATACCGGCCAGATCGCAGATCAGATAGGGTGCTAACTCCTGTTCACCATTAAAAACACCTTCAGTGAGCACAAGAGTGTCTGAATCGGATGTTGGAAGATGGATGAAGGGCATCTGGTCCAGTCAATCCCATTTTCCAACGTATGTTCACCATGTTTCTGGGAGGTGATGCCACCAGGATGCATGGTATGAAGAGGACAAGCCAGTGGGCTGAATGTGAGGCTCAGGGTAATGTTCTTCTGGGATACCCTGGGTCTGGGCATTCAACTGAACAGTAATTGTATGCATAACACCTACCTAATCTTCTTTATGGACCAGGTCGTTTACATTGTTGTCACTGATCGTTGTTTATAGAAATGTTATAACTGATTTCACAGTTTATTGTACTTGTATCATATGTTTACAGGGATATTACACAAATTGGACACAGTGACGTTTTTAAATTGCCCAAAGAATTATTAAAGTAAATATTAAGTGATCCATATTTGCTTAAGTTTCAATAACACAATCCCCAACTCCCTTACATGGCATGATTTGAACCAGCTCATCACACTTTCTCCACGTCCTTTCAGTAATGCTGCATCATGCTCAGTATATGCTTTGAAAGAACCAAACAGCATCAATATACAGTATATGGATAAAAGTACTGGAACATTGCACTTTAACAAGGAACTTTAATGTCATCCTATTCCAAATCTGTAGATGTTAATATGGACTTGGTTTCCCTTTCGTAACTGTTTAGCGCAACTTCCACCCTTTCTATGGAAAGTTATGCCCATTAATCTGGAAACATTTGTGAGGTCAGACACTGATGTTGGTCAAGAGGGTCTGGCTCGCAATCCCCATTATAGTTCATCCCAAAGGTGTTCTCTGGGTTTGACATCAAGATTCTTTGTGGGACAGTCCATTTTTTTGCACCAGACTCAACCAACCTTGCCTTTATGGACCTTGCTTTGTGAATTGGGGTACAGTCAGGCGGGAACATTAAAGTGTTCATTTATGTTCATTTACAGCATTTAGCAGATGCCCTTATCCAGAGCGACTTACAACTGATACAGCCTTACAATTCAAGCAATTGTGAGTTAAGGGCCTTGCTTAGGGACCCAACTGTGGCAGCTTGGCAGAGGTGGGATTTGAACCCTGAGCCATCAGGTCCTGAGTCCAGTATGTTAACCGCTAGGCTACTGCAGTACCAAAGTGCCTTCCCAAAACTGTTTCCACAACCAAATGAAGATTTCCTACACCATTTTTCAGTTGCCGTCAAGCTTGTAACCATCCATCGGACTTCCTGGTTCATCATATACAGTGTTCCCTCATTTATCGTGGGGGTTACGTTCCAGGACCACCCGCGATAAACGAAAAGTAGGGACTCTATATTTATTTAAGTATTTATACGCTATTTTAATTATAGAACTTGAAGAACGTTTGGGTGGCATCGTAGGGCTTGAATGAATTCAGTCTATAATAAAACTTTCACAAACAGTGAACACAACACCGCAGACCAAAACTTGTCATGTCGGCAAGTAACGACTCAGGCGGGTGATACTATTATGCTATGCACATAATACAGTCTTCCCTAATTTTTGTGAGCAGTGTATTTAATCAGGAATCCTTCATCATTAGTGGGATTGTAACTTTAGTAAAGTTTGTGAGATGAGAGTTAGGAGTACACATCGGACCATGTGTGGCCATTGGGCCATTGGGTCGATTCTGGACAGTATAAATGTTATATATTTTAACAAGGAATGTCATAATATTTGTTACTGACAGTAGTTACTAATTGCGCAGCTTCTGTGGCTCAGGGACGAGAGATTGCTGACTGAAATAACATTTTACAGTGGTTTGAACCCCAGCTAGGTTAGTTGATGTGGTTATAAAGCCCTGTGATGGACTGGCATCCCATCGACTGGATACTTTTGCCAGTGCAAAGACAGACCAAGCACTCCCATGCAATTCTGACTTTTTTTTTTTTTACTTTATTTCATAATTTGAGGTATACAGCAAGGAGAACAGCTGGAAAATGTGATATTTGAAAATGTTAAACACATTCTTCTGAGTCAGTACAATTGTAAGATATTTGCACTGAATGTCACAATTTCTTAATAGCATACTGTTGTCAACATCAGTGTAGAAGCTGATCTGGTTTTACTGTGCCTGAATGACTTCTGGGTTGTTCATTCATAATTATTCAGTGTTGTAAAAGGAGTAGACCTTACCATAGACAGACATTCTTATCAAGCCAATGTGATCATGCACCATACAAAGAAAAGGAAAGTGTATCAAAACAAACTATTAACATAACTCGATCTAAAAGCATTTGACATTTGCGAAAGTAGTTTGCAGAGGATTGGCATTTGAGATTATTTGCTTTGGTTCATGACAGCTTTGTTCTGGGTGTCACCATTGCTGATCAGTATTTCTAATAATGCTCACTGTCCCTTTTCCAAAGAGTGTCACAGGTATACAGTAGAGTATATCCAAGTCATGCAAATGATGGGAATTTGTTTCCTAGGACCCAGTCAGTTGTTTTGCATGTTTCCATCAGCCTTCAGCCTTGCTTGGATATTTGGGAGTGATCGAGTGACTTTCATTTATTCTTGACTTATTGTTCACTATTAATTCAATAATTATTGCACTATTTGAACATTTTAAAATGATTTAAAAACTGATGAAAAAGGATTAGCTTGCCAGTGGACACTGTGGCTGTAGAAAGGACATTAAAGATTAGGACTTGCAATACTGTACAAAATGCCAACATCAGATTTGTCATTTTAGCAGTAGTATAATGACCATTTATATAGCATATTGTCGACAAATAGACACAAACATTTCACACTTGGATTTGTCACTCCATTTCCACTGATATTCATTCTAGTCTTCGTGAGCTTTAGCATATCTTAGCCAGTTCCCCAGGGAAAAAAATGTTTCTTAGCAATCAACGTTCCAAAAAGACCATTCCTGATCAAGTTACTTCAGACTGTAGAATGGTCAACTTTGGAGTTCTATGAAGCTGCCAGATGCTGCTGTTGGGGATTTGACACTAAATACTTACCACTGTAGCCCATAGAATCTGTTTTTTTAGATTTGTATTTTGTTTGTATTCTAATAGAGAGATCTGAAAAGAATGGAAATAATTATATATATGGTCATTGCTGAAACAATGGTTTATCAAATAGTGGTCTAATAGTTTTGCATAGTACTGTTTATAAAATTCGCTACGAATAAATCCGAGCAGATTGTGTGATTATGTGTAAATATTAAATATGCTAAATGTTCAGTATCGCTGGTGATGGTGCATTGTTCAGCCCTTGTAAGCATTTAAGTTACATGATACATTTGAGGAGATTTGCATGCTAAACATTTTGCATGCAATGGAGAACACAATTTCAGAGAGTATCACGGTGAAGCCTAGGCCTTTGTTTTGAGTTGCAGGCATGGTTGGTTAAAATGCTCTGAGTCAGATATAGAATGCATTTTTCAAATACCAGCCAGCTACTATTGTTGTTCAAATGGCAAATGGCAAAACGTACTGCAATATAAAGTAAATAGTGCAATATAGTGTAATAAAAGTGTAATAGTTCGAATACAATGTAATGCCCTTCTTATATTATTATATAATATTATATTATTGTTGTTTTAGTGTCATCTGATGCAACGTCATTTCGTTCGGCACTGCATATTTGATGCGTGTCTAAATAACAATAATGTGAATCTGAATCTGAATCACATTGCACAGCCTTTTTCCTGGTGTGCTTCCAGTAGTTAGGAACAGCTTAACTGTACAGGAAAACAGTAGAATAAACAATAATCATGGTACTTAATGATTTTTTTTTTACTGGAATCATCTGCACTGTTCTTTTTATTCACCACATGATCTCTACGATTATTTCCCTCCTCTTTTAATTCCAGCCAAACTATGCATCTCATTTATTCTATTTTCTGTTTGTTTTAAAAAATGAAATCGGATGATATTTCTTTTGGCTTTCTTAGTCATTCAAATCTTTTGTCATGAGCTCAATTTAGCTATGGAAACTAACTTGATTACCGCAGTCTAAATTATGGCATTTACTGACATAGTATAGATCATATCTTACTAGAAAGCAGTCCTACATTTACTTTCTTTGGGACTTCAGTAGCAAACTAAATATTGACAGTATCTCACATCAAGCAAGGACGCACACCTCTAAGAAACAACATGAACTAACCTACTTACGTCTTGATGTCATTATGAACCTTAAGTGTTGTTTTGTGTTAGAACTTTTATAATTATGGAATTATTATACAATAAGTCATTGCTATTAACAGTGACATGTAACTTGAACTGGACATTTTCACCTTTGTATATAATTTGATTACAAGTATGGTATATCCTCACCACATTACAGTTTAAATATACAGTATAATCACACCCATATGTGTTTTATGGACTGATTCTCAAAAAACAAGTGATAAACAAAAGCTAAACAAAAATGTTAAGTCAATACATTGTAATGCTCAGTTCAGTTCGATAGTAAACAGTCTTGTCTTTGACACTTTTACATCCACTTGATAATGGGAATCATAATCAGATTTCTGCAGTTATCTGGTTATTCAAGTGGTTTGGTAAACAGCGTACTCCAATTTCCAAGATCAGATTAAACCCTAGAAATCAGATTAAGAAATCTGGATGGATTTGCAGAGCCGGATTTTAACTCTCAGGATGTCTCTGTATATTCTGGTTTCATTCAGTTTTCTTGGTCTGCGCATACGTGCAAATGTAACCCGAGCCATGTGTACCTGGAGTTTTCACATTATCTGATTACCCAAGTGCAGGTAACTCACCGATAGGACAAAATTTGATTTTCTGCACTTATGATTTTATTAAGTGCATGTAAACACACTCTGTGTTCATAGCTGATTCAAAGTTCGTGATGCATTAGCGAAGACCTGCCTTACATAACATTTGATGCCAACTTTTAAGCTATTGCTATCCACGCAGGACCTGGAAGTGGGTCATGACCTTAAGGGCAGCCTTGAAATCACATGCTGAGTTGTGTCTCCACACACACACAAACACACACAGACATAAACACACACACACAAAAACGTACCTCCAAAATGCATTTTTGAATTTGATGAAACCATGGGACATAGCGATATTTATCCAGTTAAGCCCAAGAAGGAGATAAGAATATGACTGACTACTGGCCAACGTTTTAAATGAACACTGAGCTGACAGCTTATTACACTGTTTACAAAAATTGGCAGATAGTTCAAAATGAATATGAAGCGATTATGAAGCATTTGATTTTGTTTTGTTAAACAAAATAATCAGATTCAATTACACAAATGAGATGGAAACTCAATTATCGTGATTAAGTAGTAAGGGATATATTTATGGGCATGAACAGAAGGATGTTACACTGGATGAGAGTTACACACATTGACTGTTCAGTAGGGTGTATGATCACCCAAGACATGATAAAACACACTGACAGTGATGGGGCATGGACAGAATCAGATTGTCCAACAGTTCTTGTGGGATCCTCTTCATATTTATTTTGAAATATCCCCTACTTTTTGCTAGCAGACTGTATTATATGCATATCTGCAGCCTCCACCTGTCATGATGTACAGTTGTTTTAAACTAATCCTGTCCAACACTGACTGGTGTAGAATGTAGATAACCGTAAATAATTTATTATTATTTAAGTTGTATCTCTCTGAAGTTACAATGGGAAATATTTGATAACATTGTGAAGTTTTGTCTCTGCTCAGGACTGGACAGATCACTATTAACAGTTAACTATATTACAAATTAGGTAGTTTGCAACTGATTCTAGCATAAATGAAAAATGGCATCGCTGGTCTTCAGGCCAGCTGCATAGCAACTGCTAGCTCTGAGTATGTGTGTGAGTCTGTGGTTCTGGGTGACAAAGAGGTAATGGGGTGGAATGCTTGTTTGGTCAGCAGACACACTATTCTGAACAAGCTGAGGTAGTGGAGATTGCCCATGGTGACTGCACATAAAATTATTAGCTGCTATATCAGATTCTTCTGCATTCAATTATTTACCCATAAAACATTCATAATTTGACATGAACAGCTTGATAACTCAACAGAGAAATCGGACCAGACAAGCCAGTGCAATTAATGTCATATATTTTCATTTGAATTGAAATGGTGTGTTCAAGTATTGTGGTGTTTCTTGTGATAGGATTTTTTTTTATCCAATGAAGATTTTTAAACAGGTATTAATCAAAGACGATTTCTGTAGATCCTTTTTCAAACACGCTTCCTGTTTGTGACAAAAGTCTTTTACAAATGTTTATGTCAGAAAAGATTTTATGTATTGCATTTATTTACCCACAGTAATGTAATTTACATTATAAGTAGCATGACACTGCCTAACAACTTAGTAACAACTGTATATTCAGACCAGGGCAGGAATAGCAAAAAAGTCTGTCCTAAGAATAAGATACAAATATAGTGCCAGTAAATTAGAAACTCATTCAGGCCAGTATAAAATAGTCAGCATGAAATAACAATAATTTGAGTTTAATTGCATTTCTGCCGTTATCTGATTATGCAAGTGCTCATGTAAATAATTCAATTCAATTTTATTTATATGGCGCTTTTTACATCAGAGCATTGTCTCAAAGCAGCTTTACAATCCTATATTATCTTAAAAGGCCAATCCCAAGTTGAGCAAGCCCAGGGCGACAGTGGAAAGGAAAAACTCCCTAAAATGGTAGGAAGAAAGCTTGGGAGGACCAAGACTCAACAGGGGACCCATCCTCCAAGGGTGGCCTAGATGTTAATTAAATAAATACTAAAAGTATATTAAATTATAGCAAAATTAGGTTATTAAATCAATAACAAATGAGTAATAAAGTATAAATCAGTAATAGAATAAATAAACTAAGCTATCACAATAACAAAATAGATTATAAAGTGAGTCCTTAGTGGGAGGTCCTTGGAAGCACATCAAATACTACCTGATTGTGTCTAGCGAATTACATACGTTTGCTAGGGGCTTTTAGCTTAAGGGCTTCCTGAAGGCTTGCTGATAAGCCCTGTGAACACTTTCATAGACACAGAGAACCTTAATTCAAATCCACCAAATCAGATTCAGCTCTGCTGAAGTGTGACAGCAGAACTTAGCTTAGCTTTGCCAGTATGTCTACATTTACATTTATGTCATTTAGTAGACACCCTTACCCAGAGCTACTTACAGTTGATACAGTCGTACAATTCGAACAGTTGTGGAGTAATGTCTTGCTCAAGGATGCCAACAGTGGACAGAGGTGGGATTTGAATCCTGAACCTTCTTGTCCATGATCCAGTACCTTGACTGTACAGTGTGCAGACTCCACACAGAGAGGACCCAGGGTCAGAATCAAACCAGGGATCAAGGAGCAGTGAGGTGGCAGTGCTGCCCTTAATGAACTAAAGTCACATTCTTTATTACATAATCTCATCTGGTTAATTTACAACAGGCACTTTTAATGGCACTTTTATACATATTAAAACAGTTGTTGTTGCCACCTGTTCAATAAGGCCTACAAGTATTTGGTAATACCATGTATAAATCTTCAAGCTTTTTGGTTGAACATATAAGTCAGATAAACAGTACAATCACAGAGACAGACGCACATGCGCCAAAGCATGCGTATACCTAAATAAGCCAATGCTTAATGCCTAAAAGTTGCTTCAGTGTGTGCATGCGTGTTTATTATGTGCATTGCATGATGTGCCATTACCTGTTAAACAAGCTCTTATGACGAGATAGGACTGGCTTTTTTGAGGTACACCTACTACAATCAAAATTCAGGGGCAAGAGACAGAGGCAGAGGCTTTTCTAATATACTAAGTGCTGTCATTTTTCCTTATTACTGCTAACACGTCTAACATCTTTAGTGTTACATACTACAACTTGGAGGATGGGTCCCTTTTTGAGTCTTGGCCCTCCCAAGGTTCCTTCCTTCTACATTCAGGGAGTTTTTCCTTTCCACTGTTGCCCTAGACTTGCTCAATTTGGGATTGGCCTTTTAAGATAATATAAGCTGCTTTGAGACAATGCTCTACTGTAAAAAGCGCCATATAAATAAATTTGATTTTACTTGAGAAATTGAACATTTTTACTCAGTGGCCTTCCACTTGCTGTCCTTTGCTTTCTCTTTTATAGTTGTGCTTTCTATTTGTATCCATATCAGCACAACGTTGTGTGTTACACTTGTCGTACACTTTCAGTCCCTCTTTAACAAATAGCATATACTGTTTTATTTTATGCGCAATTTGTCTTGTAGGTGTGGCTGCTTGTGGAACAATATGATCCCTATATTCACTTGTGCACTGTATTTCTCCCACCCAAAACTGTTTTACACAAAAAAATTACCTAAAACGTTCACAAACGTTTTTTTTAAAATTCCACTCAGTATCAGTCACTGGTCACAAAAAGGCAACAATATCTAGTTTCTAATGTTTTACTTTGAAATGTTAATTTCCAATGACTCTTCTTGACTTTGGTATATGACACTTCTTCAGTATATGAATATCATTTACTAATGCAAACTCATTTTGTTGAATGTTAATATTTGTATTTAGCCTGCTACACTTTTATTTACTTCCTGTACCTGTTTATTACTCTTTCCCTATCTGCAGCAGAATCCTATATAGGACAGGAGACATGTCCCAGGAGAAGACAAGCTATCCTGTAATGGGGGAAAGCAACCCCCTTCAAAATAACGTCTATGGGCCTCCCCAACCTAATGCTTTAGGGGCGCCTCCACCAAACTATAGCCATGCTCCAGAAGGGGTCCCATATACAGCACCAGGACAATATGGTCAGCCAGGTTTTCAACAGGGAGCACCAGTGTTTGCCCCTTACCCTCAAATGCCCTACCCACAAATGCCATACCCCCAGGGACAATACCCTCAGGGCCCCTACCCTCAAGGACCCTTCCCTCAGGGCCCCTACCAGCAAGGCCCCTACCAGCAGGGGCCAGTGCAGCCTGCCTTTGCTGGAGACCCCAATGGTATGTATTGTAATAGTTTCAAAGAATTTTTGATGCTTTATAGACTCACTGACTAAAGAAAATAACAAATGATATGTGAAACGATATATGTAAGGGATTATAATATCAGAGTGAAAAGATGGGAAGATGGGAAAGCCATATAACGTAAAGTTCTAGTACCCTGTTACGTCACCTGTAGCCTGGATACAAAATTAGATTGTCACGAACGGTTGAATGAGCGTACTGGAGACGAGGATGCAAAACAACTGGAGTTTTATTGAGAGACCAGTGAG
>JAUZST010011275.1:0-11994 GCA_034779995.1 Parotocinclus haroldoi | reverse complement strand
TGACCCGCTTTGTATCCGCTCTAAGCGGCGACTCGTGGCTTCTTTTTCTTATTCGCTTCTCACCTTCTTTGGTCCGAATAAGCGAATAAAATGACACGTATAGAACAGGATTTGTTTCTGTACTTTAGGATTCGGCCCGAATAAGGACACTGGAGTTAATCTGGAGAACGCATGTGCTCTTGTTGGGATGTCAGTCCATCACAGGGCTTGGGTGACACCCTAACAGTCGTTTCCTCCCTCAGACACAGTCCGTAGTGTCCGTACGTGACCCTTGACACAGCTGAAAGGACCAGCGTCGGACCGCTGTGCCGCCCAAACGTTTAGGCTTCTTTTGAACGCTCGTTTTTTATCCAGCAGCGAACCAAAGGTGTGGGTCGATACCAAAAGAATCCAATGACATGATACAAACTTGTTTATCCTTGACCTTGTCCGTACTTCTGTGCCTCTTGCACGCTGTCCTTCTCCTGACTGGTACGCTTTGAGGACAGGGGCAAAACGAAAAGTGAAACACGGGAGGAAGCTGGGTTCACCGTTTATGGCCGTGTTATTGGAGTCTCTCTCCCTCGTCGCTCGGTGTACTCGTTGCCCTTCCCATTACCGACCACTTTAGCAGGCCACAGTGGGCCACATGGGATCCCGTCATGATGCTCCGACAGATTGCACTCCTCTGCTCGGAGAAAAACGACTCAGAAACGAGTTAAACGTTTGAGAGACCGGTGCAGACGGGAAGAGAAAAGGAAGGACTTAAGGGCACGCTCCTGACGAACTGTACCGCAGTTTCAGGGACGGTAGTGGAGTGTGTGTGTGTGTGTCTGAGTGCGTAATGGGCGTCGTTCCAGTGCCTACCAAGCTCTCTGTCCTGTTTGAATAGGACTATTCATGACCTTATTAGGCTCAGTGTACGAGCGATGTCAGGCGCATCAAAACACACAAGCCAGAGCGGCACAGCGGCAAGAAGCGTTTATGGAAAGGTTCAACAGACGGTCTCAACAACATCAACAAAAAAGCACAAGGTACCACACACTCCCTGGCCACTTTAGTAGGTACGACTTCCTAGTACAGTAGTGGGCTGGACTCAGATTCGCCTTCAGAACACCCGTAGGCGATCTACCGGATTGAGATCTGGCGTCCGTGGAGGCCATTCCGGTACAGGAACGCACTGTGATGCTCAAGTGTGAGATGATCTGAGCTTTCCTGCTCCAAGCAGACTTCGGGAGATGGCACAGTGTGGCCATAAAGGGGGGCACACGGTCAGCAACAATACCGGAGTAGACTGTGGTGGTTAAACAACGCTCAGTTCATGTGAAGCCTCCCGCACGCCATTACACCACCAGCAGGATGGTGTCCATGCTATCACGGTGTTGATCTCGAATTCTGCCCCCGACGATCCGAATGTTGCAGCGGAAATCGAGACTAATCAGACCAGGCAATCTTCTTTTGTTCTGATTTTCGGGAGCTTGTTTGAACTGCACCCTCAGTTGCCTTATGTTAGCTGACAGGAGCAGCTGCGGCACATCTGCTTTGAGGTCCGAGATGATCGGTTATTTGAGTTACCGTTGACCTTCTTACAGCCCAAAGCAGTCTGGCCATTCCAAGTTCTGGAGAGCTTCTATTTTTGGGACCATTCTCTCGAAAACCTAAATCCCAGCAGACCGGACGTTTCGGACAAGCCCTCAACGGCCAGCCCGTTTAGCAGCCAACGACCACGGCACGCTCAAAGTCCCGTTTCGGCGATCTGCTTCCAGGTGTTCCAGTTAAACAGGTGTCCCCCATGAAGTGGCCAGGGAGGGAATATCGACAGGGACCTTTCTCCCAGGTACGTGTGGCCTTTCTGTTTCAAAGGGAAGCTGGTACGTCCGCGAGCGTGCAGGTTTACGTTCTGCAGCCGCGCTTTTCAGAACGGAAAGGCAAGCAGCTATCGAGCATCGCTTGCAGGTGTTGCATCGCAGGCAGGGATCTGGTTGAGCAACACGCGGGCGGCTAGAGCAACAGCAACAGCCCGCGATGAGCTCGGGCGAACAAGCCACTCAAGCACGGGCGCTGGGAGCGGAAAGTTCCAAACCACTCAAGCGCGGCGGTTTCTCGTTACTTTCATTTCATTTTAACAAGCAACGCAAGCACACTGTACGTCTGTGTGTGTGGACACGAAGGCAAGGTCGCCAACGACAATTCTGCATGTTTTCCTAGCCCAAAACGTCGCGCTTTGTCGAACGCAGACGTCACTAAATCAGACCTGTTTAAAATGCGCATGGTGACGTTTCACAGCTACAGATCACAGCTCCCTGCAGGCTGCTTTTAACGGATCTCTCAGTAAGGCATTTCGCCCCAAGCTGTTAAAATGCTGCTTTAAAACGGTCAGAAAACGCTGGCTCCGGGGGGTTGGAGTCGAATAAGGTCGATTGGGTCGTTACTCGGCAATGCGGTGTGACCTACAGGAACAGCGGGTTTCAATTATTAAAGGAACAGGAAGGACATGCTGTATATATTAAGCAACTTTCCATCCGGTACCTTCTGCTTAATCCACACGGGGTCGCGTGGCTGACCCTAAAACGGGGTGCCGATGGGGCATCGTAGGACGCACGCACACAGTCGCACACTAAGGGCTACTTTAGAGACGCCTATTAACCTGACACGCATGCCTTCGGACTGTTTGAGGAAACCGGAGTACCCGGAGTAAAACCAAGCAGACCCTGCACAGAAAGGACCCAGGTCGCCCCCGCCCTGGGATCGAACCCGGGACCTTCTTGCTGTGAGCCCCCGTGCCGTCCTAAAACAAGTTCGAAATGCAGATTTGTTTTACAATGATCAGACAAAGGGGGAATACTTAGCAATAAACGAAACTGCCCAACCTTTACGTTACGTTCATTCTACGTTTCAATCCAATTGCATCGCTTTGCAGCGGTTTAAACAGGCGGGTCATCAATCGTCCCTAATGACCTCACTCATTCGGGTAAATAAGCATAACGAGCGTTAGGCATTAAAACATTTAAAGGTAAAAAACGGGAGAGTGAGCCTTCGTGTCAGCCGGCTGTCCCCACAGCTAAACACTCGCAGTACAGTATCATGACTAAACCGCCACGCATATGAGTAACAACAATTACCGAGCGCAGGTCGTCACATACAGCGCTGTTCCGGCTGCTGGTCTTTGTTGCTATGAAAGCTGAAGATACACTAGGCTCGATTTAGAAACGAGTCAGGCCAGTTTGCAAGCGAAAGCCCTGAGGGACAGGGAGTAGGCTTGGTTTGCTCAAAAACAACATTACTCATACCTCGTGCAACGATCGCAAACAAGACCTCTTCATGAGGATGCAACAAGGAAAGAAAGATCGCCGTGCGATTTGCACCGCAGACGGTGCTGTGCAAAAGTCTTAGGCCGCCGTTAGATGCCTTTCTCGACGTCTTTTTATTAGAACGCTGCAAAAGAAAGGCACCAAACAGAGAAATACACTCTGCTATGCTAGAGTCATTACTTAGGACTTAGCAGGACCATCACTGGCATAAATGGCATGACGAATCCAAGGGTCCCAGGCCATCTTTGGGGCGACTGTGGTGGCCTAGTGGTTAGGGGTTAAGGTACTGGTTGCGACTGGTGGACCGGAAGGTGCAGGGTTCAAATCAGTACTCTGCCACAGTTGGGACTCCGATGGTGGCCCGAGTCGCCTTTCTGAAGTTCAGCAGGTCGTCTAGACCACGTCTGCATACCCAAATGCGCTCAGGAGTCCCGGGGTGACTGGCGGATTAGATATTAAAGAGCTCAAAGAGGCCGTGTCCCACTTGAGACCAAATATACTGGCTACTTGACCACGTTGTGGTAACCGAATTCACGCGGTGCTCGGCCTGTCACAAACACCGTCGTTTAGGGATTGGTCACGGGACAAAAAAAGGCGCGCGATAAACACCGTTACCACA
Source organism: Parotocinclus haroldoi (assembly GCA_034779995.1). Taxonomy (NCBI): domain Eukaryota; kingdom Metazoa; phylum Chordata; class Actinopteri; order Siluriformes; family Loricariidae; genus Parotocinclus; species Parotocinclus haroldoi. The sequence continues at coordinate 8,085 of JAUZST010011275.1, read as the reverse complement.
ACGCACTGCGGGAGAAGCCGATAATTATGCAGCGGGTGTTTTATGATCGTCATCCGCGGGCGCCAAACGCCAACTTAACCCGCGAACAACGACCGTAACCCTGACGTTCATCCGGCACGTCCAGTGGATGTCATGCTGCTGTGCCCAGATCATAAACACACCCCCCACCCCCCAAGAGACCTGCCTCTGCAGCACAGGGCCACAGGGAGAACATGCAAACCCAGCGCAGGCTGGAAACTTCTGGAGCTCACCCGTGCTTCACCTCCGCTTCACGTTCGCTTATCAGCTTGTAAAAACGTTAACGCGTCTACCTGGTCGCATTTTTTTGCAGCGGCAAGCGATTCAGCAGGAGCTCCATGCCTGCTCTGACGGACTCGAGGACGGAAACGCACAAAAAAAAAAATAAATAAATAAATAAATAAATAAGCGACGCTGAAGGGTCGGCCAAGAGGACAGGCTGAGTCACGACTGCACACCGTTTGTTTTGCGAACCAAAGGCAGCAGGATGAAAAGTGGCGCCGAGGGATTCGATCTAGCAGCGCTGCAGTGGACGACGCTCCATCAGTGATGAAGAGGCTCCGTCCCTACCGCGTTTCTCTCTCTAACAGCGTACAAAAAGACTTTCGCTGCACATTTCCAACTCTTCAAAGGCTGCCGTAATTGCTTCTGGCAATAAGCTGTCATATAACCCTAAGACTGGCGTTTGGACGTAAGCCCCGCGTTCTGTTCCGGGTTCCGTTAGGTTTGTGTGTGTCCACAAAATAAGTCCCGCAGCCGCAAGATGAGTTTCATAAAAAAAAGGTCTGACTAACCTATCTTTAAAGTCTGTGAAAGTACGTTTTCAAAAACGTCCGTCTGCAGGAGAGGCTTTAAACGAGTCAAAAAAAAAAAAAAAAAGGGAACTTGAGGCAAAACTGGCATGAATAAGCCGGGCCACTTTAATGTTACTGTTGAGCTGTGCTTTAAAGGTGCTTAAGAAGGATGCCGAACCCCCTCTAGCCGATCTGTCGACCTCATCCTTATTCGCAATAAACCCAAAGTCCTTTCAGCGGCCTGGGAAAGACGAGGCATCGAGAGCAGCAGAAAGGAGATCGAGCTTTCGGGCTCGGAGGACGAAACCAGCCGCTGCACCGTCAGTACGATTCTCAGCGTCCGGAACGCGTCGGTTCGAGACAGCGAACCCGCACCGTTACGTATCTTAAGGCAGGCGCTGAATTGGCCAAAATGACCCCTAAAACACCAAATCGTTTGGTATGTTCTGTGAAAAAACAACTTTGACGTGTTGTGAGAAGGCGTGGCAACAACGCAAAGAGTCAAACACGCCCCCGACGCTTTTTTGAATCTCTTGCAGGCCTGAAATGCAGGAACAGACGTCTATTTTTTTTTTTAAAACATAAACTAGAGCAGATAAAACATTCAATATCTTGGGGGCCAAACTGGCTGCGAGGAAGATTATCATTATTTATTTGTTTACTATTATTTTCCGCTTAATCCACGCAAGGTCGCACCTGGCAACCCCGGGCGCAAGAGGCGGGAACAACCGTAGACGGGGCGCCAGATTATTATGACACACAGTCACACGCTAAGGGCCACTTTAGAGACACCAATGAACCTAACACGCGTGTCTTTGGACTGTATGAGGAGTACCCGGAGTAAACCCGCGCAGACGCATGGAGGACGTGCCGACTCCACACAGAAAGGACCCAGGCGGTGCTGCCCCACCGGCCCCAAATATTCCTGATTTTCGGCATCTTATAAAACGGCTGTCTTGCTTTAAGTGTCCGAGCTACCTACAGACACGCCGTCCTCCCACCCAACCACCATTAACCTGCATGACAGGACCCACACGAATCTCCCGGCAAACCTTAAGAGGCACTAATGTATTTGTATCCCGCCAGCTTCTGCATTTCTAACGAGCCACACAAGGGAATACTGAGACCAACGGCGATGGATTCCGGGGAGGGGCGGGGAAAAAAAAGGCGCTGCATTTGAGTTGCAAATCAGCCTCTGTTGCAAATCAGTCCGCAAGTCACACAGGCAAATGTCACCGCCCAGCCTCACGTAAACAGGCGCCCAGTTTGGCACCTCTGGTTAGCAGGGATCTCAGCAGCACGGTGGCACTGGGGCCATTTCTTCCCGAGTTCAAAGCACTAACATTCAACTCAAGCAACCAATCAGAGCAAAGAGTGGAAAGCGCCCGTTTTACACACACACACTGCTTTGGCACACTATTGCGTTTCTAAACGTTTTGGGTTTTTTTTTCCCCCTTACGTTCCACGCAAAAGCACACAAATGTTAGACTTCGCCACGCTTAGCCTGGAGTCTGCAGAACGGAATAAACGAATGCGTTTGAAGAGCTATTTCTTTCTCGTCGGATTGGCCGCTAGCTGTGCAGTCTCGGCGTAAAATGCCTCTTAAGCTTTAGAGGCCTTGGTATTAAATTATTCACCACGAGCTAACGGTCTCGAAATGTTTGCCCCACACTTCGGATTAATATTTCTTCATGAGAACGAACAGAAAGGCTGAACGCCATCAAGGTAAATACTTGGAACGCTTTCCCGTCCTGCGCCGCCTTGAAGTACTTTAAACGACTAGCATTTAATTCCACGGATACGATCGATGCTGATCGTCTCTGTGTCATTTCCTATGACATCCAATTTCATATGCAGTGGAACCTCGTTATTGTCAAAAATGACCAAAATGGGCGATAAGCGAAGAGATAAGAACATTAAGTCCATATTTGCCATCAATCAGATTCAGACGCTCTAAAACATGAACAAAAATACATTTTTATACAGATTAAATATTGTATTTGGCACTCAATAAAGGAGCACAAAAAAAAAAAAAAAACACGATGGAAACATTTGGGATGGAGGTAACGCAGGGTGACGCTCGTTCGAAAAGAAACGAACGACGGGGGCGTGGCCGTCGCTTCTTTAGCCGTCCCCTTTTTAGGTTTAAAGTCGAGCCCAGACAGCGGCGAGCTTTAGCAGGTAAAGTATGAGCACGTGGAACAGATGGAGACTCGTACTCGTGTTGGCGGATACTTCACTACTCGGTTTATTTACTAGAACGAGCGTCAAAAACTTGCTCTTAGAGCCTTTCGGGACGTTCATCCACGATCTTAAGAACGTAAACTTACACAAGGCGATACTGACGTGCTGGTTGCAGAGAACGCTTTTTGGGGATTCGCCAACGCTAACTGCCTTCCGGTCCGTGCCATTAAAGCTGGCGTAAGTGACAGGGCGTTGACAGCTGTTGTACCAAAGCTTGCTTAACATGCAAGAATTGCTCAGGAATGCTTAACATGCTGGAGGTGACAAAAATGACGGGACCACAGAACGAACGAACAAACTGCAAAGAAACGCTCAACGATCTCAGCGATCGATGTTTGAGAGCATTAAAAAAAAAAAGGTGTGGTCATTGCCGGAACTGCTCATCCAGCCATGCAAATATCAGAAGCGCTATAAATAATTAAATAAATAAATAAGGCGGCGTGCAGTCCGCATCTGCTTTGCTTACACTCTAGGCTTTGTTGTTACGGACAACACAGAGGTGATGTCATTCTTTTGTGGGAAACACTACAGCGAACGTGCAGCTGCTCTGGCAACCCAGCTGCCATGTCAGAAAAAGCACAGGCCGACGGACGGTGGATGCGCCTCGACGTGTCCCGAACACACTACCGGAGCTCCCAGTCAGTGCGGCCATGCCCATTTGGAGGTGCCATGGGCTCCTGGAACACGGCACACGGTTATGCTGGCTTTCCTTTTATCGAGAGCTTCGTTACTGGTGTGAAGAGTCAACGCCCATTGCTGTTCAACTGACTTTTCCGACATGAAGGCGTGCTTGAGAGTGTCCTCCCCTCCCTGCAGGTGCATGTCTCCTGGACTATGTAGGGCTGTGGAACTGTAACAGCACCTCAAGAGGGAATTTAGCAGCTTTGATTTCTTCACAGAGGCCACCAGGGGAGAACCCAAGAACGGTGTAGCTTTGATGACTAGTACACGTACATGGTTAAGACAAATACCCAAGAGCTGGCGTGAGACGCCTTCGAGCAGGCGCGAGAAATAAGCCAATCGACCAGTCGGACACCAGCCGCAGGTAAAGACGAAAAAGGCGACAGAAAGGATGGCAGCGTCACAGTCTTTCGCTCGTTGACCTGAAGATCACAGTGTGCGACAGCTCGGTCGGCAACAAGCCAACAGTGTCACGTAAGCAACGGGAGCCGCCGGAACGTGTGAAAACGACTTCTGCTGACTCTCCTACATGGGCAAAATCAAAGCCTGTCAGTGTATGAATGCTGCGTCTTTTCTCCGAGTTTAAATGTGGGTCTGACCCCACGTCAGAGCTCCTGCCCTAAAAAGATACCACACATATTGCGGCTGATCTTCATTCCCATCTTTAGAGCGTTCGCACGTTTTGGCCCTTTTTTAACCCTGAACGATAAAAGTTCTGAACGTTTTTTGGCTGCCGCCCTTGCCGAAGGGTCAACTCGGCATCCCGAAAAAGCTGCCAGATCCCGCAGATCCTGCTGCTCGAGTGTAAGCAGAGGTCACGCTAATACTAACGCCGCATACAAACCCCGTCCTCCATTTTCTGTTTCGTGTTCTAACAAGGAGACGGGGGAATAACTGCTCGAGCAGGCAGTAGATCTAATCTAACGGTTGGCTTAAGACTTTTGCACCGCACTGCGTCCGACAAAAGGGTAAATACCACAGATCCCTCAAGACAGAACTGAAACTGGTGAACACCCTTTGGTAACTTAGAATTAAAGAATAAAGATATGATAGATATGGCCAGACAACCAGACATCCAAGCTTTGTGGGCTTCTCCCGGTCATGAGGCCCATGGTTGAATGGACAGAAGGGCCACCGTGGAAAGTCACAACATGCTCGATGCTGGCTCTGAGAGGATCGCTGCACAACGCGCAGTACAGCGCCACCCGCTGACTACGAGGCGGCCTAGACCCAGACCAGCCAAGGCGCTCAGCCAGCTCGGTTTGGTTCGACGAGCCCCGACTCGTGCACTGCTCGACCGGTGGACGAACCGTCACGCTCTGGCTAACGTTGTGCTAATGTTAACATCGTTCCAGACTTTAATCTTTTGGCTCATGGCTGTATATACCGTATAAAACAAACGGTACGTCATCCGGAACAAAACAAACGGACCATCTCTTGCATGCTCAGTCTTGCAGAAAATATCTCGAGGAGGTTGCAAATCTGTCACTGAAAGACAGGCATTAGTGGGGAAACGGCAAGAGCGCTCCAGCGGCTCGGCGCATTCCAAACAGAACGATGTTACAGCTGTAGACACAAAATGCAAGCGCCGGGGTTACTGACGAGCCGGTTGTCACACACCGGGCATCTCTACATCGCACAAGTAGCTTGTTTGAGACTAGCGCACGACGTGATGGAGCGTCCAATCTGGCTCTCGTCTCCATGTGGTTTGAGTTCGCTCGAAAACAAGACTGGCATTTCAGTTTAAATCTACACCTACAGCCCTGATATGACGGGTTTAAGCGTTTAAGCACTTGAGCCACCCAATACCCGGCTCCAGGTCAGAGCATCTCTGCTCGAACAGCCTCCTGAACGGCAGAGGGGCCCTTAATGAGACTGGGACCGTGGTAGTGGTGGCGCAGGAACAGCACTGAAGGTTCTGGGCTACTGACCCGAAGGTCAACGAGACAAGGTCTAACAGTACAACAGTGCAAAGCTGCCACTTGACCAAGACCGCCCCCCTCCCACCCAAAGAGCAACCACAAAACCGTAACACGCTATACAATCCGCCGTGATTGCTGGGCAACCTTGTGCAGGGTTCACTGCACCTCTAAATCGATCTCCAGCCCGAGGACCGAGGAACTCTTTAGGTTCCTAGCACGAACTTTCATCCCACGACGACACAGTGTTTACAAGCCGTACTTTGTTTTAAGGTTGCAGCTGGCACGGGTTGCAGGGACAACGCTTTACGCGCCGTGTTGCGCCCCTGCGTTGTCTGTCAACAGCCCCGGTCGCGACGCTTAGAAATAAAGAAGCACCCGAAGCACGAGCCGCGTTCGCACATCGCAACGTGTTCGCCCAACGCCAGATTTGGGATACGTGGTCTTTGAAGTCACGGTGGCTACGATCGCGCCAGCCCAAACGCGCGCATGATACGCATACGGCCGTTTAAATGTCCGATTTCGGTAGCGCGGGTTCCACGGAGGGGGAAATTCCCGTTTCTTTATTTCAAAACGCTCGGCGTTCGCGAAGAAAAGCCCCTTTGGCAGTACGTGCTGCTGCTGGTTACGTTTGCGTCCGCTTTCCTACCTGGTATGAAGAAGCTCTCCTCCTGCAGCCTGGCGTAGATTCAACGCGCGGATGAACGACACCGAAGACAGCGAGCTCCGGATGACAGCATAGAGAAAAAGAGGGTGTGCGCGCGTGTTTGCGCATGTGTGAGTGTGTGTGAGAGAGAGAGAGAGAGAGCAGAGACAATTCCCCTGTACTGTACCAAAAGAGCAGCGCTGTGCAAATCTGTCAGCTGTAGTGATCAAAGGTAAGCCATTACACTCAGAGAGACCGAAACATGCACGGGATCAACACCCCTGTCATCAGCCGATTTTGGAACATGACTGCGAGGTCAGGATTCATGTTTACGACCGATAGGTGCCCTTGTGGATAGATCGACTACCTAATAAACTGATTGGTGAGTATATAATATATGGACTGTGGTGGACTATGGGCCAGAAGGTCCAGGTTGAAACCCCACCTCTGCCAAGCTGCCACAGCTGGGTCCCTGAGCAGGGCCGATATAAAATGCCACCGCCACAGACACGGCGAGGACAGAGGAAACTAGTTCAAGGGTCCCGTCTTGTACGGTTGGGGTTTTCGGTCCTGCACTATTTACACACGTGACATAATATTCATGCGTTATTTTCCGCTTAATCCAGACGGTGCTCACCCGGCCACTCTGGGCGCAAGGGCAGTGAGAACCCGAGACGGGAGGCCGATCCATCATAGGCATGGGCGCTACCTCAGAGCACCTTTCCACTTTGATAGCTTCTAACATCTTCTGGAACTTCTAAGGCCAATCCCAAATCGAGCAAGCACCGGGCAACAGTGGAACGGAAAAACGTCCTAAACCAATAAAGGGCTGGAACACGGCCTTAAACGTTAGGTGCTCCGTGTTGCGACATGAATTGTGGGCTGTCGAGGCGCCCTGCCCTAGAACAAGTCTGTCTGCTCCTCCCAAGGAAGATCTGTTCATGTGAACCATGCCACAAACAAAACCCATTTTTACAGTGCTCCTATGGACGGGAATTTTATATTATAGCCCATTTTTACAGGATATATCTCGTTTGTTCGGTTCTTTTATATTGTCTCGAGGTCTGCACATGCGCCAAGGCCCGCGGCACATTAATGTATTTACGGTAACACCGTGGAACTGTGTACTCGTTCCGTTAATTACTACTTTCCATCAGCTTGGGATAAACTTCGTGGAAGCCTTTGTGTTTGTTTTTCCGACTGTCGACTACGCCGCTTTTTTCCCCACCAATCGAAACATTTTCAGCACTGCGTTCAGGGGGTGGAAGTAGTCCAGAACGGTCCAGTGATGCATTCCGCTGAGATTCGGTGACGGGTCACTGTACTGGCGAGACAGGAGAGCAGTTGCCACCTTCAAAGCAAGTAGTTAAGTTGTTCGTTCGCGAGATTCTGCTTCAGTGCAACAATTAGGAGGCGAGATGCCGAGCAAATCAGACGCTAAAAGCACGTGGTAGCGAGAACAACACCGAACAGCTAGGCCAGGGTTGCCAGATCCTGTCAGAGTAGGCAACCAGGGCTATGGAAAGAAGCCGCAAGAAGAAACAAGAAAAATAATGATAATATAATGATGCGAGAGAGAGAGAGAGACAGAGAGAGAGAGAAACAGAGAGACAGAGAGAGAGCGAGAGAGAGAGATAGAAAGAGAGAGACAGAGAGAGAGAGAGAGAGAGACAGAGAGAGACAGAGAGAGAGAGACAGAGAGAGACAGAGAGAGAGACAGAGAGAGACAGAGAGAGAGACAGAGAGAGAGAGAGAGAGAGAGAGAGAGAGAGAGAGAGAGAGA
>JAUZST010011274.1:0-11994 GCA_034779995.1 Parotocinclus haroldoi | reverse complement strand
TATTCCTTATGTACAGCTTATGAAGTCCTTATCTATTCTTAATGTACAGCTTATGAACTCCTTATCTATTCCTTATGTACAGCTTATGAAGTCCTTATCTATTCTTAATGTACAGCTTATGAACTCCTTATCTATTCCTTATGATAAAATACTTCTTATTTACTGCTAAAGAAATCCTTATATAGTCCTTATGAACATCTTATGTACTGTACATGCCTTATGTACTTCTTACGTACTGATCCTGCATTGTACTGTTTGTTTTCCTTATGTAATGCTTAGGTAATCCTTATGTCACATATAAACCTGTTCTTGAACGTTACGCCCACAGCCAACCAGCCCTAATTGTTACTCATACTCATTGCTCATAAACCTACAGAAATAGTCATTAATGTTATGATCTGTGGTGTGGACCCAAAGATGCGGGAATGAAGAAACCTCACGACGGATATTATAAGAATAGGGAAATATAATAGCGAAAAGGGATGAACTAAGCTGGGATGAGTCCCGAATGGGAATGGCACCCCCAGCTGGCGAGACAGAGGTCAAGCCGGCTTGAGGGAGGATCGACAGGAGCCGAGCGAAAACGCGAACGCGAAACCTAGGATCCTTCCCTGCAGGGTTACATTTACCTCCGAGGTTCCCCTCGTACGCATCCGTTGGCTCTAAACGCCCCAGGATATAACCGACTACCTAAACCAAGGAATAAAGGACGAACAAGGAGCTATGCGTTCCCTAAATGAGGCGCGACGCGACCGAAGAACCGTGCATTCTAAAATGAGTTGTGACGCGACCGAAGGACCGTATGTTCGCTAACTACGTGGCAACAGACAATGCTGGGAGCTCTACTTTTATAGTAGAGCCCCCAGGTGTACGATATCGTGTTGTTACACAAGAACCGGATATGAACCGCCTTCACCGGACGCTCTGTAATGGCAACTGGACCGACCACGAGTGCACCGGGCGTAGGTAAAGTAGGCTACATAACAATTAAGGCTTATTCCAGCAGGTATAAGCTGCATTGGAAGCACTGCCTCGTGCAGAATTCCACGATTACGTACTTATATAAGAACTGCAATTACTATTTCATACAAATGTCTTGCAACACCATGACATTTAGGACATTTTAGGATATATATCACCTATAATTGTCCCCCCAGAGGAACTAGTTAAAATGCTTTAAAGCTAGCGTAAGCACATTTCTGACATGACTGGCAACCTGACTGACAGGCAGGGAGATGTTTAACATTGGTGGTCCACATCGTTTTTGCACGGAGCCTGCGCTTCCACCGATAGCAGCAGAGATTTTACTGACAGCTGTCAGAACATCAGCAGAACTTTACTAAGCAGCACGGATTAAAAAAAAAAAAACTGCTGAGCCTGAATGCAACATCTGGAGCAGCTGCTCACTTCTGCTGGGGTCCGGACTGACATGAACTGTGGACTTTAAGACCTGGAATTGCATCGAGTCACTCGATGCTCAAGACGATCTAAATATAGAAATATATGTTTAATGTCATTTATATATCAGACTATAATTAAACCTCCAATTAAAGGGCGTTTTGAAATATGGACACGATTTTTCCTATGATTCATACGGGATCTTCTTAAGGCCTGATGCGAGGGCTAATCTGAGATCGATGGTCCTAGCAGCTGAGCTGCTATGGCCGAAGCCCAGATAAGCACCATCTCGACTAAGGCATGGAGCCAGGATGCTGGGCTCAGGGCCATCAGGAGAATCAGGACCAGCAGAACCCGATCCTGCAGTAGAGGAACAGGATCACGAAGGTGGTGCTGCAGCTCGATGACGCCAACTCGTGCCTTTTGTGGCTCCACGCCAGGCTGGAGGAGGCCGAGAAAGCGGCACAGGGCCAGGAAACCCCGCCGGAACGAGCAGCTCAGGAACCTGGGCAAGATCCAGGTTATAACGGAGGAAGAGTAAAATCTACAGCAAAACTTTTTTGTACGCGTTTTAACATTTAATTACATTTTGTCAATGACTTCTAAGGTAATTCAGTTGACATTTGATTTTAGTTTCATTTTTATTCCTGTTTTTAAACAAAGTCTTATAATAACTCAATTACAATTTTAAATGGTAATATTAACGTATTATTATTTCGTAGTTAAGGATTTGTTGAACTTTTACCGTTTCTTTGGAAGCTCTCAGAATGTAATCTGCCTGTCGCAAAAATGTACAGAAATATGTGGAAAGCGGACAAAATTGCGAGCTTGCGATCTTTGTGTACACTTGCGTTCCAGTGCCTGATTGTGTGATTGCACTTTTTCCTCTGTAAAGAAAAGCTGAGGTCTCACTCGTCTTTAGTCTCGTTCTACGCCGATCGAGCTACGTGGGCGTGATGCTGATTGCAGGAAAATGAGAATTTGAGTAATTTCGTCGCCTGAGATCTTGGCGGACTCACGCTGAGGCCAGGGCGCTGTTGTGCGAATGCAAGGAACGTGGACGAGCTCAATGGGCAGAATGGGCTGCTTTGTTTCAGCCAGAGTGGGTCGAGCGAGAGTTCTTTATGCAGCTCCGATTCAATCAGGCGTGCTTCTGATTTTTTTTCTTCTCAGCTCTTTCAGCCGAGCTTGAGGTCCAAATTCTCCAGCGACCCGGAGTGCAGCGGGTCAAGGCCGAATGAGACAAGACGAGAAGGTTCCAGAAAGAAAGAAAGAGATTTCAAAGCCGTCGTGCCAAAGTTTAGCACAACATATGACTGGCACGGCAGCATGGAGGTCATATGGTTAGCAGTGGAGTTTGGCATGTTCGTCATATACAAAATCTACACAACTACACACTGCACCATAATTACACACCAGCTAATCTTTATTTATTTATTTACACACTAGCTACATGACACAGTCCAGCTACACAACATGAGAATTACGCTCCAACTACGCAATGTGAGAAAAAACACACCAACTACACTTGTGGGGAACTACACACCAACTACACCATGCGAGAATTACACACCGAGTACAAAATGTGAGAATTACACACCGAGTACACAACGTGACAAATACACACCAAGTACGCGGCATGACAGCGACATACCGGGTACACAACATGACAAACACACACCAAACACACAATGTGACAATACCACACAAATTACACAGGACCTTAAAAACTTAAGACACAAAACCATAATAACTTCAATCAAATTGCCACTGTAAACGCACAAAAAAGATACAAACCATGCATTACAACAGCACGCACCAACATACGATATAATACTTATTTATTAAGATTCTTTATTCGTTTCGTATTATTTGTTGCTTTGGAACAGTGACAAGGTGTCGAGTCATCTCGCAGCTGCTTCACTTGTGCTACTGGGGAACAAACTGGATATTTAACTCCAGTACATCCCAGACCCCGAGCATTACTGGGAGTTACCTTACTTGATGCTACTAATGCAGTACAAATCACATTCTGACTGTAGCTGTGAGCCAAATCCCGACTCGGGCGGCAGGAGGAGCGGCAGCAGGATCACTAGACTGAGGCAATGGTGGAAGAGCTGAAAGGCGCTGCCAGTACAAACGCACCATAAAAGGATTAGGTTTGTGCAGCACAGATGAAAGAAGCCTGATAAAGTTTAGCGAGAGCACTCGATCCTGACAAAAAAAAAGAGAAAGCCATTCTCCCTACTTATCCGCCGCCATGACGGTGCCTGCGAGAGAAATGAAAGCTAGAAGGCGGCAGAATTGGATCTCGGGATGTCGAGCTGCAGGTCTGGCGATGCGAGCGAGTGTTTTTCTTTAGGAGCAGGTCTCTCAGTCGACGGAGCTAAAAGCTTCTGCGGAGGAGAGCCGAAGCAGGAGAAAGCACAATACAAGCCTCTGGCTTCAATTATGTCTCATGGCAACAACGCTGCCAGAGTGTAACCTGTATCGCTTCTTTATTTCTCCGTTTCAGCTGTTCAGAGAGTGGACGCGTGAGCTCAAAGCCCATGCTCCTCCACTGCCCCCTAGAGGAAACGTACATTTGTGGAACGCTAAATGGAAGGAACCCTGCTTATCAAAGCAAGGAAGGCTTAGTGGAACAGAGCGAAGCCAGCCGAAGAGAACGAGCTTACGGGTCACACACCCACGTGGATGGACGAGCTGAAGATTGAGCCGCGTGAGTTGAGAGGTTCAACAGATGAAGATTAGGACCTGGATTAGGTCTAAACCGCCAGGACGAAACGCTCTCACAGATCATCGCGGGTACAAACAGAACCCGGAAGCACCCCATGAAGGACAAATCTCTAAGCTAATAAAGACAGACTGGAGATCAAGACGGTGATGAGGAGACCATCAATCATGGGTCCAAGAAACCCCACACAGATGAGCTATCGAACCAGATGGAAGGCTTAGACTTATACACATCCACATCCAAAAGCTAACAAAGATAAGCTTCGGCTGAAGATATGATGGCCGCTAGTTATAGTTCCACCTTAATTGGGAAGCACAGGAGCCTACAGGTGAAGACTTCAGGATTACGTCCTGGAAGTTTAAACCACTATCTACACGAAGGCATCAGAGTAGGGAACTGAGAGGGTCTACAATCTTTGGGTGAAATCTCACCAAAGACTGACCAGGGAAGATCCCAGTTACAGCAACTTTTTTGAGTTTGTATACATCTATATACACACATGGGCAGCACGGTGGCTCGGTGGGCGGCACCGCTGCCTCACAACAAGAAGGTCCTGGGTTCAGTCCCAGGGTGGAGCGGCTTGGGACCTCCCTGTGTCCATGGCTGATTTACTCCGGGTAGTGCGGTTTCCTCCCACAGTCTAAAGACATGCGTGTCAGGTTAATTGGTGTCTCTAAATTGTCATTGACTTGTGGATGCAAACACCCCGGTAACAGCTGCACGCCGGTCCCAAGCCCAGATAAATGGGGAGGGGTCGAGAAAGCAATGGCAAACTACTCCACTATCCTAACTAATCCAATCCATACACACACACACACACTCATCAGAGGAAAAGTAAACAAATTCTACAGTTAGTCGATGGACTACCATGGACAACGTTAACTCCTACCCCCAAATTAACATGCGTTATCAGTTTAAACCGTCAATAGTTTTTCTTATTGATTTTCTCATACTCAGCTGTGGTACCTGTCTCCATATGCACTATGTAATGACATCAGGCGCTCTACGACCAGGAGGTTGCCCCCAAACGAAGCCTGGATGTTTATTCTGTGATAGCCTCTCTCTCTCTGCACCTCTTTTCAGAAATATGCAACGCAAAGTGTCTGTGTGAGTGAGTGGATGCTTTTGAAGTTGAGTGTAACATCAACACAAAATCAAGAAACTTTATTATTTGAATATTTGTTTTAAACATGAATTCGTGAAAACACTGCTCGAGTCGTAACTAGAACTGTACCTCGTGTTAGCGGACGGATTATAGTTAAGTCATGTAGTATAGTTACGTCCTAATATGACAGTTTTTGTCAAAGAAATTTGTAGCTCGGAGGCAATTTCTCCGAATAGTTGTGCATTTTCCATTTTATGCAACTTTCATAATGCGTTTCCTTTATATTCTGCTTCGGGGCTCCCCTCTAAACCTCCCTAATTTCTAGTGACACCCCTGATTCAGACCTTCGCCTTCTGGGGCCCTATAGATAAGTTTTCTAAAATGTGCAACGAATGGAAGAAACTTAGATCGTCTTAGGAAGGTGTCGAACCGTGACGAGCCAGAACTTTCGCGTCAGGTGACGTCCATTCAGTCAGGTATCGCGTTTTATGGGTTACAGCAGTTGTCGTCATACAGTCTTTTGAGCCCCTACATTTGGTTTTCTGTCCCTATGTTGTTGGGACCTATGGGAATAGGGAGAGCACCGACAGTGTGAACTCCAACAAAGGAAGGAAGCGAAAATGTTCCTCCAAGGTAAAACACGGCCATGTTCCTGAGATGTTCCTAACACACTCGGTTCAAGGTGAGGAACCGACTGTCTTCTGGAGGGAACGGAGATGCACTGAGAGTTTCGAAGAAACGGAGCCGGAGTGAAAGTGAGAGAGAGAGAGAAGGTAAAACATCTCTCACCTGTCATCCAGGCTAATGGAGCCTCAGCTGTTATGTCAGGTTTCCTGATATCACAGGCTGAAAGCGGCGAGCGCCCGTCTGACGAGCTCGAGCCTCGCAGCTGAAAGCCTTTGATTAGAAGTCGAATCCAACCGGCGGACGCGCTGGAGCGCGGCAGGGTTCCTCCACGAGATGAAGGCCAAAGTCGAGGGGGTAAAAGCGCGAGAGCGCATGTAAAAGCCGCCGGCAAATTTTTTTTTATTATTTTCTGACCTTTCAGAAAGCAGGTGAAGAGCTGCTAAAAATAAATCTCACCGATTTACCACAAATCGTTTCTTTTACGCAGATGCTTCTGAAGGCTGTTTGGAAATCAAGATGTGTGTGTGTGTGTGTGTGTGTAGATCTGCCCTGTTTGTGACTCTTTATCTCCAGCAGAGCGCAAGAGTGGCTAATCAGGTGTGTTTATTTAAAGCAAAAAAAAGTACAAATAGATTTATATATTTTGGGTGTCCTTGAAAGCCAGAAGCAAGACGTGATACAGACATGCCACTGGAAATGCAGATCTACACTTAATACTGTTACGTCAATGTAAATCGTGGATTTATGCCAACGAGATACATAAATCTCCAGCCAGGTTAAACAGCTGAGTTGTAAAATATGGCAAACAAGAGGCTCATAAACAGCAATCCCAGCTAAATAAATCGCATTTTGTGGAGCAGCAGAAACGGCCTGTATGAAATCATCAGGAACACAGACACGTAGGCGGTTATTTCAGCTAATGGCCTCCGTGCATGGAGAACAAACCACGCCGCTGTTTTCTCCTGGATGGAGACGAGGAGCCTGCTCTCATACGGAGCCGCGGTAATGAGAGGGAACGGGGGTCGGGGGATCACCATTACCGTGCATTTAACAACAGGGCTCCTTATTCTGGAGCATGACTCACTCCGCAGAGAAGCAAAATCATTTTGTCAAAGAGCAGTTCAAACGAGAGCTTGTCGCTTCTCCTAAGAGCCAAGACAGATGGGGATTTGCCTAATTAGTGAGTAGAGTTTAATTACTAAAACGCAGCATTGTTATTCGTCTAGCGTATCGCATAAGAATTTCCCACACTCAACGAAAACCACAAGCTGGAGAAGAGGCAGACATTTTCACCTACAGGAACTTTACAAATCTTTGTTTATCGTCAATCAAACGGATCACGCAGGAGCGTCGGTGCTAAAAGCATCCACTGATCATCTCAGCTCCTACCATTAGGGGTCGCCACTGCGTATCTTTAAACATCGCATGCATGAAAGCTCCTTGAGCCATGGGTGAACTGGGCAATAAGGCACTAAGATAATTAAACAGCGTTCAGTGTATGAGTTGTTCTGATCCCAACTTCACAATGTTTTGCTCTGCAGGAACTGTGACTGCTCCAAACTCAACAGAAGTGGCCAAACATTTAAACATATAATCGCCGTAAGAAAGCCATAAATATACACACAAGGTTTTTTGCTTTGATGTTTGTAACGACGTCTGTTTGGAGCACCAGTTAGGGGAAAGGCAGTGCTTTCATTTTATGTAACGATCTGACCAAGTGCAAAAGCTGGTGGTCTAAAATACCGATTTTATACCGAATACATGTTACACTGCTCACAAAAAATACAGGATATTTCATTATGGGATTTATTTTGAGGGATCCCTTCATTTTTGTGAACAGTATGTATAGAAGGGTCTGGAAAAAGTACCCAGTGTGAGGTATCAGAATTTAAAGGCTTGCCATTATTACCAATAATTAATCTCTTCAGACTGGACAAAAGGCCCAGTTTAAACAAACTACTTAAGAATTTGACTAAAGCTAGGATTTCTAGGGTCCTTCAATGAAGATAAAAAAAACACTAATGGCAAACTTAAGCCAGACATTAGTGATTTTATTAGTAAACCATTATTGTTGTTATTGATTAAACAACTACACAAAAACAACTCTTAACTGGTTCTTCACAACGCGTAATCTTCCGCTGTATAGTATAGTTCCTACCTGATCAGTTCTGCACGAAAGCCAATAAGATGCTGAAACCAGGGTTGTCTTTTTCCGTTCTTTAGTGTGACCTACGATTTACAAAGATGTTTTAGTTTTGTGTCTAGCTTATAGGACGTTTTTTTTCTCAGAACAGCCAATACACCAGTGGACTGCAACGTTACCGTGCAAACTTACGGTCAATGTTAACGTCTCTCTTTTCCTTCTTCATTAATCCTGGCAGTTCAGTGAATGTTTTTAGTCACCCAAAATGTCAATTTTGTTATTTTCAACACACTTGCTGTTAAACGTATAGCTAGCATAAAGGCATTTACACCTGGCGAATTAATACACGATTCAGTTGTTAAGAGACGTGTCTTATAACGGCTTCGAGCGTGGCTCAGCCAATCAGAATTCAGAGCCAGGACTTTCCGATCATTTCTCTATTTTTACTATTCCCCCAGTTTTGAGCAGCATTATAGGGAGAACCTGACGACTTTTTGGGCCAAGTTGGGGAAAAAAAAAAGAAAAAAAAAAAAAAACCATTTAAAAACATTTTTTTTTAAAAATTACTCGCGCCTAAACCATCAAGTGCGCATGCGCGTTTCCCCATAATTTATGCAAGGTCTTCTGCCATGGTTTTGCCTGCTTTAGCGGCGGTTCCCTGGAGTCTTTAAGCAGACCTGGAACTATGGTTCAGGAACCAAGGTCATGCCACAGTTCCGACATGGTCGTGGTTAGAACACCACGTGTCAAGTTAACCACCTAAAACGGTTCTCCCAGTCAGATGAGGGACAAATTACACCAACACAACCAGTCAGAAATACGAGTTTATTTGCACACCAGTTAAGGAACTAATCTAATCAAACCCAGTTAGTAATAGTCTCACTTTCACGGTGGATAAAAGTGAACAGATCCTCACCCAACCTGCAATAAGACAGATTAGTGGAAACTAGAAAGCAATTTTTAATTAGTATAGCTTAGACTCGGTGCTTGCCTGGTACTGTTCCAGTTATCTAGAAGGCTTTCAGCAGGCGAGCGCAACAGCCACGTGGTTTTCATGACCTGACCACCTCCAGGCAAGACGAAGCACTGGCCAATCCAGGTCGTGCAAAATCCTACCAAGAAACGCAAAGATTCGATTTTAAATAAACCTCCTTCTGGACCAGTCATTGTTACCGTTACCACCAGTGTAGGTAGGCGTTCTGGTGCATTTAAAGGAAGCCTTCATGGCGTTGGATTATCATTAGTAAAAAGACAAAAACCCCATCCATCACTGAAAACGCAACCAGGTGTTGGAGTTGACATTTGCCTCCATCTGGTGGTTAACATCAGAATTACACCAAGACAAAGTTTACCTTTAGCCCATAGCACGGAGAACCCGATGGTGGGTCGAGGCCCTTCACCAACCACACCGATGACCTTCCCCTCCCGGATAGGACCCGCTGCGTCTCGGGAACTCTCCACAGCTGTCCGGATCGCGCCCTTAACTTCAGGTCCGTCCACGGTGAGCTGCAGGAGGGAGCCAAGCTCGGTGCGCCACCAACCGGTTACATTACACCAGAGCACCTGGATGGATTATAGTGTTTAAACAGATCATGCCCTTTTAAAAAGTTCTCGCCGAAACAAAATAACAGGCCTACTTCTGGGTCAGAGCTCGGATTCGGCGTTTGTCCTGTAACACTTAGGCTTCCTCCTAACACAAACCAACACAGCAAGACGAGCATGGTTAATAACAGCGCGTGCGCAACAAAACATACAGCGATATCACTATCCTATTTAAGACGAAGCCCCACCCACTATCCAGGTGCACTGCGTTTAGCCAGTTAGATGTTCAATTGGGACGCGATTAAAACGACCCAGTGAACGTTTAAGTCTTCAGCTGATATGCCATTGTTTGTTTAAAGTCTCAAGACTTAATGGACGTGTTGCCAATTGGTTTGCTGGAAATAATTTAGAAATCCGTTATAGCCTTCACCCGACCAGTACTAACCAATATGGGCCAGTATGGAAATGGTTTAGCACACCAGTGTCTAAAACACTGTGGGTGTATGTGTGTGTTCAGCGGGATTGTATTCCCCCTCCAGGCAAATTTAATCAGCTTGATGGGATTATTTTGTGGCTTGACTTTGTCCTTAGTAACACTACTGTGAATAACAAACGCACACAGGGAGCAAGGCAACAGGAAATCGTTATTCCCAAGTGTCTATTTTTGGAGAAAAACACAGAAAACTCTATGTGCCGCAGAGACCATTTCCTAACCCCAACAGAGGTGTGAGTTTCCAACAGCTTGTTCCTGCTGAGGGCCATAGTGACATCATTAAGCGTGTGTGACCGTACCTACTTATTATTTAAAACTACCTTAAAATTCCAATTTATTTAGGATCCGATGTGAAGCCTCAGACACTAAAGCAGCTAATGGGCTATTTTTTTGGTACGTTGTGCAAGTAAATAACTTCTCCTCTAATCGTAATAATAGGGATTTGATTAAAGGTCCACGTGCATGCATGGAGAGACCTTTGAAGTGCATCAAAGAGCAGGTGCAGGTGGAGGTGAGCCTCTGCTGATTGAAGTCTGCTTGCTTTTATCATGTGGGACGTGTGGAGTATTAAACTGCTGCTGATCTAATGGAGGAAGCCTGAGCTGTGTCAAAAGACATGATCAGATCTTAAATAAAACATTGCTTTCAAATAAATAAATAAAGTCATATTTGTTTTTGGAGTTGGAGTTGCAACAAACCAGGTTTGGTCCCACCTGTGTTATGATCCATGTATAAGTTGGTTTGTTCTTCTCATGTCCATGATTATTCTGATTTCTTAAGAAAGACAACAACTATTATTATTATTATTATTATTATTATTATTATTATTATTATTATTATTATTATTATTATTATAGTTGTTGTTGTTATAATAATAATAATATTTTAGTAATATTAGCAGTAATATTTTAATAATAGCAGTAAAATGGTTAATAATAATAATTCGTATTAAATTAATATGTAATTATACATTTAACATGTTTTTTTGGTAATATAAAAATGTAATTAACATTTTAGAATGTACTATTTTATAATTAATAATTTAAATATATATATATTTTTTCTTTTTTTTAAATCTTACTTTACATAAATAAGAACATTTTTTAAATATTTATTTCATTCACAAAGTTAGATTAATGGCAAGAAAACAGCAAAGTAAATTGAAATTCTAGGAATTGTAAACAATAATATAAAACTTTAGGAGTAAGGTAAAATGATGACGTAATACAAAATGTACTTAAATTTGTAAACATCACTTGAATCAAATAAAGCTGAGTCATTATTTTATTTTTAGGATTACTTTATTTCTTTGTGTACTATATTTATATAACATTTTATACAATGAATGCAATATAATATTTTATCTAGTTACTATCGTGAACAAACTCATAATTCGATTTTTAAATTAATAATCTATTTAAACAAAAACAAAAAGAGTTTCCCCCCTTTTTAATCCAAATTACTAACGTTGCTTATAAGTACTGTAGCTCCAATCAATTGCATTGATTCATTTAGAATATAAATAAGTCTAAATCATTTTACACCTGTTGCTTACAGCGGCAACTGATTTGAGTTGCCAGATTGATTGCAACTCACCGTGACTGCTCTGCCTCTGAAGAGATTAGGATCAAAGGATTTTGCTCTTTGATTGGTTGACATAATTTCAGTATAATTGAGTTTCGGATCTGCTCTGTTTTTAGTGAATGGATTTTAAATCGAGCCAGAGCCACATCCCGGTCAGTCCTGGCAACCCCTGATCCACCACGCTCCCCGTCTAAACGGAGCCTAAGCGATGTGGTACAGTGAGGAGGCTCAGCTCGAGCGACACCGACCCGAGCTGCTGCTCCTGCACGAGCTCCCGTTGAGCGTAACACACCAGAGTGACAGCGATGATTTACATGCGCACCCCTATCATCACACGTAAGTATGCGACTGTTCTTATTTCCTATTAA
>JAUZST010011273.1:0-11994 GCA_034779995.1 Parotocinclus haroldoi | reverse complement strand
GGCACATCCTGGTCTTTACTGGGGGTGCTGGTGACCGGCACATCATGGTCTTTACTGGGGGTGCTGGTGACCTGCACATCATGGTCTTTACTGGGGGTGCTGGTGACCTGCACATCATGGTCTTTACTGGGGGTGCTGGTGACCTACACATCCTGGTCTTTACTGGGGGTGCTGGTGACCTGCACATCATGGTCTATGCTGGTTCTTGGATGGTTGTGACCAGTGCATGCTATTCTTTTCTGGGTAGGCTGCTGACTAGCACATGCTGGTTGAACAACCAAACCAGCAAGATCATACTGGTCAACCAGCAAAACCAGCAGCACATCAGCTTAAACCAGCATGAAACTGAAGCTGGTCAATGCTTGTTTGTTTCAGCAGGGTTACTGGAATATTTTACGCCCTGGGTGTGCCATTTTACTTAAACTCAACTACATTTTAATGTAAAATATATTAGTTTCTTTCTTCATTACATCATGTGAAATCTGCCATTCCTGTTGGCTTATATGTAGATAAAAACGTAACCTATAAAAAAAAACAAAAACGAAATAAGCACCAATCAGGGTTTAGTGTGTACTTTGTAATTAACTCGTTTAGACCAATTAATGACCTAGATTCTTTATTTAACCTAAAATTAGCTGATTGAGGTAAGTTATGCTACAAAAAAACAATAACAGGATATTAGAGCCATAATAAAAATCACGGTGGGTTTTTTGATACTTAAGTAGGTTAAGAAAGTTAAGTGAAGATAAATATGTTGGTACTTTTATTATAAAAGCATAAAGGGAGGACTTTTACTGGAGTGCTGGAATATATTACTGACTTTTATCACTCGGTTTGTGTATTTCGTCCACCAGTGCTTTGTAGAGGTTTAATGATCTGCTCTGCTTACAATTTCAATTTGATAAAAATTCTGTTTATTTCTATCAACTCTAGGTGTTGGTCCAAGTCCAAAGTCAACGCCACTGTATAGCAGAAGATTTAGACCATTTCTTGCTTCCATCCATGGACAATCTTATAGGACATGGTGATTCCTTTTCCAGCTGGACTTCACACCTGCCCAAATTCAAAGTCACCTTTATTTCTGTAGCACTTTATTTGTTACAGTGGAGCATTGTCTCAAAGCAGCTTTAAAATGTACTATTATCCCTGCTAAAAAAACAAGCATTGACCAACATCAAATCCATTCTGGTTTAAGCTGGTGTGGTGCTGGTTTTGTTGGTTAACCAGCATAGCCTTGCTGGCAAAGCATGTTGTCCAGTATGATCTTGCTGGTTTTGTTGTACAACCAGCATGTTTACACAGAAAGGACCAGCATGCACTGGTCACAGCCATCCAAGAACCAATAAAGACAAGGATGTGCTGGTCACCATCATCCCCAGCAAAAACATGTTCAAAACACAACAAACGCTGGTCACCACCAAGTCCAGCATCATGTTGGTCTGTTTTTTTCAGTAGGGATTTTCTATCTATGACCTATCCTAAACTGAGCAAGCCTAGGGTGAGCTAACACTCCAGACCGGAACTCTATAGAGAATCAATAGGATACAGTCAAGAGGAAACTGAAAAACACTCTCACCTGGCTTTTAATAAGATCTCAGCATTGTCACAAGCTTCAGGAGTTAAGCCGCATGACTCGTTTCAGCCAAAACTCGATTCACAGTTCAGTAGACAGTGATTTAGCTATTTGGATTCACAATAACTCTTGCTCACTTGAGATCTTCCCTTTGTTTGTCATGTTTTTCTTTATTTTGTAATATGCAGTACAGTATTATTAGAGCACACAAGTCCTAATTAGTCCTAAAAAGGTTAGTAATGACATCCCACTAAAAGGAAATCAGGATAAGTGATAAGATGTTAACAATTGGGGTAGCTTCAGTGTCAGTGCTTCAGCATGCAGTTTTATTTATTTTTACTTATTTCCTGTATTTATTGATTACGTCTTATAAGGCAGCACGATTCAAACTTCTAGAACCATTTTAGAACTCCAAGGTTCCGCTGTACACACAAATATACATTGAGCAGAAACTGTTCTGAATTTTTTATTTCGAACAAAGCTTTCTGTTCATGATTTTAAATAACTGCATGTAACGTAATGCGTTTGACGCACGTTTAAAGTAGGCTACACTGACATTTACAGTATATATTAAACTCCTCAGTTGGTGATCTTCATTGTAAAATCTAGGAACACCTGTTACTTAAATCTTACTGCTATCTACCCGTTATTATTATCAGCTGAAATTTAGAACCAGTTAGATTAGTAGATAGATGGTCGGTTAGTAAGAGAAATTGGTTAAAGTACTTTTAATGCTAAAACCTCATCAAACACAATGGAAAGTGAATTTCGGATGACTTTAACCCAGCTAATTACAGGGTCAGAGACAGGCGTAACCCACGTTTTGCTGCTTTTCGTACTCGACAAATGTGTAACTAATAAAAACGACCTTTTTACATGTAAGATTTTGTTCAGTAAATACAACCGCAGCATAAATGAAAGCACACGTTCTCTTTTTTGGAAATTTGTGAAATATTTATTTATATCTGTAAAAACATAAATACCAACATCATTCCGTGGCACAGTCACCATTTTCCGAGCCGAAAAATACCTACGCAGTACACATCTGGTAAACTTGAGTCGTCCTTGCAACCTAAGCACGCTTTAATGCGAACATCTAAAACGAGTAGACGAATTCTAACTAACTGTATACGTAAGTGATGCTGCGTACGAGTGGTGTCAGAAACTGGGAAATACCAAACGTATAAGGCTGTGCCCCCTGACAACCTGGCTAGAAGTGACTTTACATAACAGGCATGTCAGAAGATGCATTGGACAGAAATACGGCTGCTACAACTTCCATCATTCAAATACATGGCTTTGAATACGTTTGTTTTAAAGCAACCATCTGGAATATAAGCCTGACTAAACAGCCACAGAATGTTTCAGTCACGTGAATACTCTAAAGCTCTTTTAACAATACATAAATGATCGATACACAACTCAGAGCATCATCACTTAAGGGTTGTGTATGTAATGAAACAGGGTCCAGTCAATAAAATTTGATGTTTCAAATACTCTGCACTGGAATGTCGCAAGCATTACATATACTTCAGTATTTCTGTAGCAATGTGGATTTTAAAAAATCTCCTGACTCCCAAAGTTAGGCTGGATCACGATATATAATGTTTCTCAAAATCATTTTGATGTTTTTTGTTAAGACTAATTTGCAAATAAATACAATAGTTTCTGTGGGGCAAATGCCACCACCTTGTACAAAGTGAGCATGATTTATATTATAATAACAATATACACTATTAAATATGGTTTTAGGAAATCATTAGTAGCGACCAAGATACTGACTTTGTTCATGTTGGATTTTGGATTTTAGTTGCGTGTTTTGTGTACATCAAAGCAATGGTGGTATTAGAAAAACTTTTGTTACTTTGTAAGAAGTAATGAGACTCATCTGTTTTTAGAGGTTCTCTCTAGGGTGTGTTTTGTTGAAGTGATGTTTCCATTACATGTATCAATCCTGTCTATGTGTGTTTCACTACTTGCGTTTGCATTGTGACTGTTGTGTAAAATCCAAACCAGTTCCAAATAACTAATGACTGTTGTTTTTTCTCAGACCAGAACAGATCTTGGAGACATTATTATTGTTTATGACCTAAAATCAATCCTAGGTTCTGGTGTTCAGCATTGACCATGTTGGACTGTTGTTTATATAGGCAGCAACACAAATGGATACACTCTTGCGGGATGGGCAGCTCTTACTGCTCTACTAGCTTTCTGAAGTTCATGCCTAGTGGTTTTTTGGAACACTTTCAACCAAAAGGCTTAATGCTTAAACTTTCCCTTTGTTTCTGGGTCACGTAAAAATACATTTAACCATAAATAAATTCCGGCAGCACGGTGGCTCGGTGGGTAGCACCGCTGCCTCACAGCAAGAAGGTCCCGGGTTCAATCCCAGGGAGGAGCGGCCTGGGTCCTTTCTGCGTGAAGTCTGCATGTCCTCCTCGTGTCTGCGTGGGTTTACTCCAGGTACTCTGGTTTCCTCCCACATTCCAAAGACATGCGTGTTTGGTTAATTGGTGTCTATGAAGTGGCCCTTAGTGTGTGACTGTGTGCATGACTGTGTGCGTGTTGTTCCTGCCCTTGCGCCCAGAGTCGCCGGCTGGCCCATGAGCCCAGCTGGATTATGCGGACGATATCGGATGAATGAATGACTCAGTCCTGTCTCTGAAAAGCACACATTTAAATATGATTATATAAAGAAAAAAATGAAAGTGAATGGGAAATGTTGAGATTAAACTAAAAAGCTTAAGAGTATTCCTTTAAGATTTATTAGATATACCCTCCTCACTTTATGACCACAGACTGTTGCAAAAAGGCATGAGTGCACTCACAGTTACTATTGTCAAGTATTAACATTTGTTTCCTCTACACTCTTATATCTTAATCATACGCAGTTCTGTTTGGTAAAGTGACTGATCAGGACTGGCACCCAGCATAGGGATCGTTTTCCGACAGTGGTGGCTCACTGGTTAAGGCTCTGTGTCCGGCTGCACAAAACACCTGCAGTTTTTCCCCTTTAGTTTGATCGTTAAGGTCAGGTTTTCCTTTATCCATTGGAATTACTTTATTGTGATGCATAAAATCCCTCAGGTCTTCACTTAACTAAGGGAAAACAGTAAGGGATTTCCTGCAGTGACTAAGGTCTTATTGCCATAAGGCTCCACTGTTTCCAAGACAACGACTCGTCAGCAGAAAGAGTTCTGAACTTCACTGAACACCGCTGTTTGAGAGCTGCTTTAACAGGTTTTAAAACAAAAAGGGAAAATAATAGACAAGGAAAAATGTATTCTGTTGAAAGAAAATGGCAAATAAATGCAATTTCAAAGAGTATATTTTATTTTATTGTGGCTGTATCATTTTGGAACGTTGGAACGCTTGCTCCTGTTGGGATGGCAACGTAACTGTTTTATCTAGCAGAGAGCGTCTGCCACTCAGCCCAAAACAAGAAAGACTTGCACATAGAAAGTGTCTCCCATCACAGACTGGAAACTCCCAGGCTCAACAAATGTCAGAACTATCAGGAGATGTAAAATTTCACCTCCTAGCTCATTAAGATTAAATCAATTGACAAACAGTCAAATCATTACTGTATTGGTAAATGCTCATCACTCTCATGGTCTAGATCAGTGGTTCCCAGCCCGCTTTCCTCTTTTTTTTGTGGCTCCCCACTTCCCACTCACCCCCAGCCCGCACACACAGACCAAAAGAATACAGTGATTGATTATTAATTTTAAATTATAAGCCCCCCCCCCCACCTTTTGTCTTGGGTTATTTTGTTATAGCCTTTTCCAATTTGGCCTACCTAACTAAATATTAAACTAAAAATCAAGCATAAAGTGGCCATTTTTCTTTTAACATCTACACCTGGACACAAACATATTTACAAAAGAACATCATGACGTGATGGGTAATTAGTGCCTACACGTTTTGATTAAAAATAAATTATATATATATATAGATTTTTTTTTTTCAGATTTAAAATTTTGTTTGAGTGACTATTTAGAGCATGCAAATTGCATTTCGCCAAACATGGGGCCCCTAAGGGAAGCTTTGCTCATCCTCATTCCTGTTATGCTGAGTACCTCAGTTTGGGAACCAATGGGTTTAGAGCAGTGTGGGCCTGGAGCTCCCACTTGCTCAGCACATTTAAGTGCTTTTCCTATTTAAACACCCACTTTAGCTCAGTAACGGGCTTCCTAATGAGCTGAGTACTTGGATCAGGTGTGCTGTGAATGTGGAAAACATTTAAATTCAACTAGGTGCATGCTAATCTTCAAAATCCTCTTAGTTTTAGAAGCTAGTGTAAGGGAATTTACGGAGGAGGAGTTTTGTGCGACAGGTTTTAAAGGATTACTTAAGTGACATTCGAAATTTGGAAGGGGAAAATGTAAGATTTTGCTCAAGAAAGCCCTTAGGTAACCCTTAAGGCAACATACAGTACTTAAATCTTAAGGGCGATCAGAAAGTTTCACTTTCAAGTTGTTCTATGCAACCGGGCACTAGATTACTAATATGAAGATTCAAATCCCAGTGCTGCCACTGTTGGACCCTTAAGCAAGACCCCAAACCGTCACCTGCACAGCTCAATAGTACGACATTTTCTATAACGGCGCTTGGTA
Source organism: Parotocinclus haroldoi (assembly GCA_034779995.1). Lineage (NCBI taxonomy): Eukaryota > Metazoa > Chordata > Actinopteri > Siluriformes > Loricariidae > Parotocinclus > Parotocinclus haroldoi. The sequence goes on along the minus strand of JAUZST010011273.1, from coordinate 5,805 downwards.
AAAATGCTGCAAAAGTGTCTATGTGCTACAACCTCGGAACCGAAGCACTGATCTTATAGGAAGCATGGGTGTGTGAACAAACCTAACCAATATAATGTCTGGCCTCCGCATCTGTATCTGAATGTTCACAAGGAAAGGACAGCATCCACCAAACGCGCATCTCTCTCAAAAGACAGGTCTTTGGGTAGTTGCTGAAGTGGTTTACTCCACCGTTGGGTAGTGTTACTTGTTTTTGGCACCTTTAACTCCACAGAAAAGGTCAGCCTCTGTCCTCTTGATCCATGGGGTTGGCCAGCACTTTCCTTGTGTTTGGCCCGGCCCATCTGTGGGCTGGGCATTGTGATGGTCAGCTAGTTTACAGCTAGCTTTCCTCAACAGTTCGTCTTCCACAAAGGATTGTGATACACCCAACCTTCACCCTGCATACACATAGATAACACGTCACGAGTTATTGATAGTCTGTTTATAAACGAGTCCTCAAGATTAAGTGTTTGTTTGTGCAAATGTCCTACTTGGAATATGAAAAATGACTCGGCTCCCTAGCACTCATTTTTCAAGACCAACAAAAACTAAGGATGCTGTAAGAGGTTTTGTCTAGTACAGAATGTCTCACTTCTTTGATGAAGTACTTGGGTTTCCATGCAATGTTGTTGGTCGCTCGCTGCTTCTCCTCACTCCGCTGTCTCTCCTCCAGCTGGTGTTTGTGCTCTGTAGCTGTATCGATGTCTCCGGACTTCAGCGCCGTAGTCACGTTCTGCCACAGCCGCCTGAAAACATGATCTTATATCAGTTTCAAGCAAAATGTGTGCATTAAGTACTTAGTGTTGTACAAGTTTTCGAATCGTTTATACAATCATTTAAACATGAGCTTTTTAATGACCCATGGCTGATATATAATGCTGATATGACCTTTTTTGTCAAATGATAAAACTATTTATAATAAAAAGAGACATACAATTGCTTAAATGAATCTACAAATGCATGGTCACTCTCTTTATCTCTCTCTCCCCCTCCCCCTCTCCCGCTCCCTCTTTCTCTCTGCACTCTGTCTTTTTAATTAATGAAAAATAAAGCTTTAAAGCTCTAAACAATATTTATTTAGGAAACGGCATCTAATTGTACATTGTGTACAAATGTACCTTTACATAAAATTTCATGTCTAAAAATAATGTTAGACTAGTGCACATAGCATCCACAGCAGCAAGTTGTAATGCTGGAAACAGCTTTAATCTTCACATAAAGGCCCCACAATCACTGAAGGTTTATTTTTAGTCTCTCAGTAGTACCCGTTTATGAGCTTTGAGATGTTCCCCTGCATTTTCTCTACTATTTTTTTAAATATTGTAATTGCAGATATCATTTCAGTGTCATTACTCGGCCCATTTTAGGGAGACCGACGGACTAAATATATGTCTCTGGGATGTGGGAGGCTTCAGGAGTGAAAGCGAGAAAAAAAACATGCCCAGTGCTTTTCAGTCCTGCCACATGACTCCCTACGTCACGCGCTGCCGACTTCTTCATCCGAGTGTGGGAGAGTCAAATCAGATTTATTCATATAATGCCTCAAAACAGCTTTGCAATTTAAGCTCGTATTAGAATATCTATGACCAAATGTGAAATTGAGTAAGCCTAGGGCAACAGTGGCAAGGAAAGAAGAAACAATGGTAGGACCAAGACATTCTCCTAGTACTTTGGAAGTTGTTCTGCATGTTTTACCCATTGCTTGCCTGGGAAAATAAAAATTTTGATGGAATAGCAGATTTACATAATAAATTAGAAATATCACGTCGCCCCTGGACACCTGTACACAACTACACATTTTGTACCTGACTCCAAATTAGAAATATGACAAGTTCATGAAGAAACCTCGCTGTAATCTCTTTAGTCTTTTGGCAATCTGCTGTAAGTTTATTGCATTTCGGGACAGCATCTTCTATAGTCTGCTGCCCGGTGGCGTCTTCCTGTCTGTTAACCATCATGAACTGTATGTACGACGCAGCCGTGCGTCCATGGCTCGGCACGTTAGCTGTGAATTAGCATGTACCACCCAAATGGTACCTGATCTGTGGTGGTCCTGCAGTTGTCCTGACCATTATAATACAAAGTATGTCGAGAAACCGATGGACTAGATCTTAAATAAAGTATAATCCAAATATACCTCGAAAAAAATGACAGAATGCCTAAGGTTTTTGCACAGTACTGTATAAAAGAGCTAAACAATAGATAAATAGACTTATGCATCACATTATCCATAGAGAAAGCCTCTATTCACATTACCTTTTGGTCATTGTGTGTATACTGTATGTGAGAGAAGAATGGAGATCAGTTGAGGATCTGATCTAAATTCAGCCTCCATGTGCAAAACCATATTAGAGCACCTCTATCGTCTTTTGATTGAATTATGTAGCAAAGCTTATGTCAGTCTGATAGCGTTATGGTGCTCTGGTGGTGCTCTTTTCTGAATATTTGATCAGACATGGATCTTCCTGCCCTAATGCTCGGCATTAAGAAGTTTATTAAGTAAGCAGTGCAGAGAAACTGATGTGCTTACCGTGTTACATTACAGATACATCAGGGACAGACGAGATAATTGTCTTCAGTTAAAACACATTTCACACGCACAGTCTGCTCTAATCTCATCATCAAAGGCGGTAAAGAAGGATTTTTATTTATATTTGATTGTTTATCGTATATTGGGCTTTGCATATGTTTTAAAGAGACCTTGATTCTCAACTTTACATCCTTTTAAACGTATGTTTTTGGCATAATTTGAACATCAGTATAAGACGTCTAAATACTTTCATTCCGAACGTCTTTTAAATGTTCAGCACAGACGTGAAAAACGGCGTTCGTTTGAACCTGTGTTGTTGCCATAATTCGAACGTCAGTATAAGATGTCTAAAAGACGTTTTACAGTTTTTCTCCGTTGTTAAACCACTAAACTCTGCTGTCTGAAACAGAATGATCCTAAACCCATTTATTAAAATGGTCACCCTTTTAGCTGAACCTTAAGACACGACTTGCAAATATATTTTCACCCACTAAAACACATTTTGCACTGTGATGCACTTGGGCTGCATAACGGTACGCACAGATAGCAAAACTGAAACTCAAATAAAGTGCAGGTGCCACAACTTAAACTCAACCACTCAAAATTGATCACACACACGTGGTGAATGAATTGAAGAAACCAATATAAGCTAGTATAAGAAGGCCTGGTGGTTGAAGTTTCACTGTGGATAGAAACAGTTAGAGAGGCAGTGTAAAGGGAAGAAGAGGAAGAGGAGGGACGAGACAAAGAACAATTATATCAGATGAACTTTGGATACTCTCCAGAGTATTTTTTTCTGTATATAAATATTTTTACACATGTTCCTTTGTGGAGAGAAAGATCATTGCGTTTTCCTTTTTTTAAATGTTGTGTTTAATGACAGTTCGGTGCTCTTTTGCATTTGGATTGACTCAGGGCCTGATCTGAAACCATTGTTTGGTAGTAGTTAATAGTGGAGATGTTATTATTTTATTTACAACATTCTGCTTTTTACACCATGCATTCATTGGGGGTTTGTTGTCAAAAGGCTCTTTTTGTCTTATCTGACCAGTTAAATCCAGTCAAAGTAGCGGCTACACTAACGAACACTACTACACACTACAAATTTCAAACACTTTTAGTACAGGTGTGTTCTTTTTAACGACCACATTACATTCTGGGAAAATTTCATGGAGTCTTGAGCTACAGTAATGTAAATACTATAAAGGTTATTTTCACAAGAAAACTGTGTTTAAAATGATACATGTATGCATTGAAACAAAAGTGGAACACCACCCCGTCCTAAACTGTTGCATTAACTATTGCCGTCTCCAGGCAACACCATTGTTCTTGAGTTACAAGTACAAATCAATAATCACACACACACTGTTGAACCAAAATATAAATGCACACAATGGAAGATGAACATAAATAATCGCCATCGCTGGCTGCACACAACTAAGAGGGAATGAGCAATGCAATGCAAGATCACCTTTTAAACACTTTAAATTTTTAAGTAAATACATTTTTATTTACGTCATTCAGCAGATGCCCTTATACAGAAGTGCTTTGTATCCTTCTTAGCAGACAAATCCTCATGCTAGTACAAATAGCTTGGCACTTCTAGATACGTGCCATATTTATGGCATTAAAATAAACTTTAAACCTTTTTAAATTTGTCCAGCTATAATGGTTGCAACATTTTTGAACAGATTTCACAGGTCAAACAGATTTTTATTTTCTGTTGTGGTTTGTTGGAATTGTTAAAACCTCAGTCCTAACGGTGAACCAACATTGATCAGATGGTCATCAAACGGTGCTGATCTGTATTGACATGTTTTTCCTTCTCACCATGTGCATTTTTTTCTGCACTGTACATTTTCTTACCTGGACTCATACAGGCCCTGCTTTTCCACTGGGCGGATCTTTTTCTTAATAACTGGAAGTTTCGATGTGTCAATCACTTTGGTTTCTCCACTACTGTATGTGAACTCCAGGATGCCATTCCACTCCCCTTGGGCCTTACACACGATGGTGCCAGTGGGGTTGTGCTTGACCTCAGCTGTCACCCTGTGAATGAAATACGCAGCGTATGGTTGCATCTAAAATGCATTGCTTATGAAATGCATACAAGTTATATGACATTGATGCGCATCAATTTCAGTAATGTTGATCTGCAAGTTCAAGATTCCAACACTCTCACCTGTGCACTTTTCCTCCATAGAAGGGTTTGGTGTGGAAGGTGACTGTGGCTGAGTAACCACTCTGTGCACAGCAAATGGAGACCTTTCCCCCCAGCTCCACCCAGGGCACCGTGAGGATTGAGCGGGCATATGCGCAGGGCAGTGTGAACACATACTGTTCTTCATGTTCCAGTAGATGCAGTACACCTAACGGATACACACTACAACTCAGTAAATACAGTAAGCTGAATATGATGATGGGTAGCTGTTTGGTGCTAAGCAACAGCCACCTGACCTTTTATTTACTGTTTGTGATTGGGGCACATCCAAAATCAAGAAATAGCACTACTGTACATTGTTCTGAAAGAGAGTCACCAATTATTAGAAATATCATACTAAATATATTGTCATTAATATAGATTTGGATCAAACCTGCAGCTATAACAGCTTCCAAAATCCTTCTACAAGATAGTGTTTTCTGCCATTTTTGCCCAATCATCCAGAAGAGCATTTATGAAGTCACACACTGATGCTGGATTGTGTCCTATTACAATATCACACTGAAATGCTGTGAGCTATTTAGAAAGGCCAGTTCTTTCACAAACGTTTGTAAAGGCTTAATACATTGTGTGATTTTGTACACCTGAGGAAATGGGAGTCCCAACACTTTTGTCCGTCCACACACACACATATATATATATATATAAATTACGGGATATTAAATAAAATTAGGGGATATTTTAAGATGAATATGAAGCGATTAAAAAAAGCATGGACTATCCCCAAATTTTTGTAATTTTTGTTTTTTTTTAAATATATTCATTATCTTTATTATTCATTCACTTAATCCACATGGGGCTGCCAACCTAGACTAAGGACAATTTTAGAGACACCAATTAACCTAACACATATGTATTTGGACTGTAGGAGGACACCAGAGTATCCGGAGTAAACCTATAAAGACATGGGGAGAACATGCAGACTCTACACAGAAAGGATTCAGGCCGCTCCACTCGGGATTGAACCCGAGACCTGTGGAGCAGCTGTGCTATTCACAGAGTCCCCGTGCTGCCATATATATATTTATATATT
>JAUZST010011272.1:0-11994 GCA_034779995.1 Parotocinclus haroldoi | reverse complement strand
ATATGAATGTGTGAGTCTTGAGCTTGTTGGAGTTTCTCACAGTTTGGAGCCAATGGCAGAGCTTGGACAGACAATGAAGAACGTGGAGCTGCCACATGCTCAGTGATCTTGTTTCATATTAGCATTTGAATGGACACACTTCTGTTTTTTAGCATTCACATTCAGTTGTAAAGTGTGAGAAAGATTGTGAGACAATGAAGCACTTCTTAAAGGTGCTAGCATGCTAAAACGTACTAGGATTTTCATCATTTGACTAAATAAAGATACCAAAATCTCGTTGATGATGACAGATTAATTAGCCGATCTAACCTTCAGCAGGTAAAACTTTTTTTACAGCACTATTTGTTATATTATAGTATAGTCACTTTTAATAACAGTCTTAAGAAAATAGATCATCATAATAAATAATGGAGTGGAATAGCAGGAGTAATTCTTGTAACAGATTCAGATTTTTCTCTCCAGATGGTGAGTGATGTCAGATTCCTTTACAATAAAGACGTCATCAGTACTGATCCATTCAGGACTCTGAAGCTTTTGTCTTCCACTGATCTCAGAACAGAAAACTCAGTGTGGGAAACTCAAGACGAGCCTCAACTCACACTGACTGACAAAGCCAAGACACGAGAAACATCTGCTACATCTGCACCTCCTACATCCCTTGTTAAACATAAAGTTAGTCATAAATCTAAATAATAAATTTATTTTTGAATCTTAAGAACAATATTAATTGCTTGAATTTTTATAGTACTACTACTATATGTGCAGGTAAAAAATAAAAAGGACAGCCGTGGTTTTATTTGTGAATGGTTTCACCTCCCAGTATGACTGATAATAGTTTGTTGGTTTGTTATTCTGTCGATTTGGATACTAAAATATGTAAGTATTATTACTTACTTAGTACTAATATACGAACGTATTTTACGGTAAAGGTCAATGTGTTACTCACTTAGATGACATCTAAATAACTGAGGGCATTTTCTCAAATCCTGCTTGAAAGACAAATTAGCATATGAATAGACACACTTCTATTGTTTCCTCCTTCTACCTTTCAATGGATAGAGTGTGGGAAAGCTCATGAGTCGAGAATCACACTCTATAGACATTAGTATGTTCAACACCTCCAGGATATTTTGGGGACACACACAAGGGAGTGGACACACTTATGGATATGAGGGTGAACTATAACACATGGTTTTGTTGTTAATGTTAGCATAATCATGCTACTGGTTCCTAAATCAGAGAGTAATCAAAATGATCTGAAGAGGATTGACCCGCTTATCCTCATTTACAATGAAGAGTGTTATTATTATTAAGGTTTAGACTTTATTGAAAGAGAACAGAAACAGTGAGGTTAATGGATATCAAATACTTCCTTATCATAACAAGGAATTATGTGTTGGGCCCAGACCAACGGGAAGGCCGAATTGAAAATGGTTCTCCCATTCTTGATGCACATCATGATAGATCTTACACATTACATTACATTACATTACATTACATTACAGCATGCACGTATTACATATCACAACCTGCATTCTATCAAGAAGTCATTGGTCTTGGACAAGGCCACCTTGAGCAAACACCTATAGTGCGTAGTGTTGAGACTGAGCCCAAAATGGTATCTACAAATGAATATCATTTCAGAATAGGAAAACAATAGAATAACACAGCAAACCAAATGCATGACCAATACTTGATTTCCAAAAACGAAATAAATGAACATAACACATTCTTTCAATTATTGGTCTTATGGTCTTCATTATTAACATAAACATTTCCATTTTTCTGTATTTGCTATTCTCTCTACCACTTACGAAAACTTATGAATCTCCTCTACATCTTCCACTTCGATTAAAGCAACAATGTTATTTGTGTTTCTGATTTCTTTTCCTTTTTGATTTTCTCTATCATAGATACATGCCTTCTCTCCCTGTGTGGTAAGTAAGGGTTGATCTGATTAGAGAATCTGTAGTGCTTGCCTGTGCCATGTTTCTCTACCTCCCTCTGCTGGTGGCAGGGTGGCATGTTGTGCCGCGAGGTGACGTATGCCAAATGATAATGATAATTACTGTATTTCAGATTGCTTGTGATTGCTTGTGTTCTGGCTAATCCACCTGGGGTCACGACACAGCTGGTGCCCCTCTATCGTAGGGCACACACACACACACAGCTATGCACACAGTCACACACTAAGTGCCACTATAAAAAAAACAATTAGCCCAACACTCATGTCTTTGAACTGTGGGAGGAAACCGGAGTACCCAGAGCAAACCCACGCAAACATGGGGAGGACATACAGATTCACACAGAAAGGACCCAGGTCACGCTGGGATTGTTATAGTATATGCTACGCAATAAGCATTGTAATTTTTCACTCTATAACAGCAATAATTTGCCTCACACCCCTTCCATTCAGAACTAGGGTTCTGCACACCCTTCTGTAGCACATAATTTTGATAAGAATTGGTTAAACGCAGTATTTAGATTTCTTTTAAATGTTAAAGACAATGTAATGTAGTTAATTAGTGTCTACTCAACGTGAAACTAAATCATTTCTAGTTTAATTAATACACAAATAGAAGGATCTCATAATGATAATGAATGAGTAATGAAGAACTTTTGTTTAAAGCCTTCTGAAGGTCAATGATTAAATGGGGAAAAGGACAAGAACTACAGAGAGACTTATGTTGTTTGGTTATTTAGCACTTTGAGGCAGTCCTAACAAACAGGTGTTGTTATCCTGAATTTGTCACCCCTTCCGTCAGATGAATCCCCTGTTGTGAGATAATTTGCCCTTCTTTATAATAACTAAAAGAACTTGCATTTGGTGGAAGCAGTGTTAAATCCGACACAACAATGCTCTGTTCTCAAGCAGAATATAAATGTTGCAAGCATGCACGACAGGTGATGTATCTCCCTATAAATAATTTGAATTGAATTTGGCAATAACACCACTTGGAGTGTGAGACTCCTTGAAGCCTAGCACCATCATAGGCTTACATCCAACCATTAAGGTAGGCTATGGTGTGTGAAATTTGTGATTTCTGAAAAATGATATCCATTAAGCACATTTTGCCAGGAATAACAATTAACCAATTACAGAATCACACAAGAGTGTGTGCTTTTTCTCATGCTTGGTATACTTCCTTAAACATCCTGCTCACTAAAATGAGGCGATATTCCAAAATGAAATGTCCCACAATGCAATATCCCCCAATTCTTGTGAGCAATCAGTTTGGGAACAGACCACTATCTGTGTCTTTCTTCTCATCACCTTGCCAGGAACAGGCAACCATCTTTGTACCTCAAGAACATAAACAATCAAGTAGATATGAAACCCAAATTGAGAAAGTGTTCTGGATTCTGATCCAAATTCTATTCCTGACACCCTCACTTTGTGCACAATGTTCATTATGTTTCTGATTTCTATTCCTTTTCTATTTTCTCTATCATAGATACATGCTCTCACTCCTTGTGTAGTGTGTTAGGATTGATCCCATCAGAGGAGCTGTAGTGCTCTGCTGGTGTCAGAGTAACATGCTAGTGACGTATGAAATGATAATGATAATTACTGTATTTCCGACTGCTTGTGATGTTTTCCATCCATCCATTATTTTCTACTTAATCCACATAGGCCAGCCGGTGCCCCTCTGGCAACTCTGAAATCAACCAGAGATGGGATGCCAGTCCATCATAGGGCACACACACACAGTTATGCACACAGTCACACACTAAATAACACACTAAGTGCCACTTTTTAGAGACACCAATGAACCTAACACATATGCCTTTGGAGTACCCAGAGTAAACCCACACTGGGAGGACCCAGGCCACTCCACCCTAGGACTGAACCAACAGTTGTTGCCTTGTTGCTAATCTGCTTACCTGTTGTCCTCTAGCCCAGTGTAACCTTGTGCATGTCTACAGTTTTGGCTTTGGTGACCTTAGACAGCTCTTTGGTCTTGGGCATGGTGGAGGGGTTGGAGTTTGACTGATTGTGTTGGAGTTTGACTGAACAGGAGCAATTAATAGAGGTAATGAGTCCAGAATTGGAGGAGCTTCTTAAAGATAAACCTACATTCTGTGAGAGCCAGAATTCTTGTTGGGTGTTAGGAGATCAAATATTCAAACACAATGAATTATTGAAAATTCACACAATGTGATTTTCTGTGTTTTATTTTTAGATTCTGTCTCAGACAGCTAAAGTGTACCTATGATAAAAATTACAGACAGTAATGGTGCCACACCAATCATGCAATTAAACAACAGAATCAACAACAATATTCAATAACAACAACAAAAAGCTTATTCCTGTGTTCTTTACTTGAATCTCCATTGAAAGTAACGAAAATAAATCATTTTTTAGTTATATACCCACATCATGTTCAATTCCAAAATAATGCACAGTAAGTAAAGTCAAACCAAACTTGATAGAAAAACAAATACAATTGATTATACAAGAACAAGCTCATTTTAGAATAAGATTATAAATCAGTTTTACAAATGTAGTCTGTCCCAGGGCCGTCACCAGAGCTTTTGCAGACCGTGGGTGGGCATATGGGTTTACCCGGGGGGCCGTATTTAAGCGCTGATATAAAGCAATCATTAATGGTAGTTTTCCTTATCCTCTGGATAAAAAAGTAGAGGTGTCTGCAAGACTGTTGTGCAGTGCTTATTAATTCTGTACTGAAAAACTCGTAAGTTAGAGGCTTGCCTTGTATTTTTGTCTGTTTCAGAACATACATGAGAATGAAATGTTCGATTAAATAAAACAGTAAAAGATTGCTAGATTAATATATGTGATTTTTTCCCACATATAATTTAAAATATTTAAAAAATGTTGGGGGGACACGACGTTGTAATTAGACGAGCACTGCCCCCCCAATGCCCGCCCTTAGCCACGGCCTTGGTCTGTCCAGACTGTAAATGATTATAACTGATTCCTCACACCTGTAGTTTCGATTCAGTCACAATAGTGCTTGCTTCAGTGTAAGTGAGGCCTTTGAAGGTTCCCTTGGTTGGAAACTCCATAACGCTGTTATCACCACAGGTCATTTGGATTTTTCCAGTGTAGGGAAGATCCATTGTAACTCGACCAATCATGATGTTCACGTCCGCTGCTTTTCCTGGAGGGACTTTGACCGGAAAAGACAGCATCTCCGTTTTCTCTTCAATATTTTCCAAACCATATGAGCTTTCAGTTCCTACTGTGAACTGAAAACCAGCCGATACCTCAACAATTCTTGGGACTCCTGCCTTCACTTCCAGTTTGGCAGAGAACTCCGTCTTGTTGGTCACACTCCACGAGGACTTTTTTGTGATTGTTTTGGACATTTTTATTTTGTATTAGGAATTATTGTGGTAGGTCATGGATTTGATTTCCTCAATACACCCGCTGGGTTTGAGACCATAAAGTGTTGGATACTGAACATCCTTCAGCACTGAAGACCTGATGAGTTTGATGAATAGAAACCCCAAGTTATCAGTGTCTGCACCAGCATGTCCTTTGACTCCTAAGCAGATCCCACAACCAACGTCAATCTGGTGTTCAGTTTTCAGTCCATAATCAGTCATTTTTGCAAATAACTCCCGAGTATTAGTCCTAGTTTTAGGGGTATTAGTCTTGAACTTGATTGCTTCTAGGCATTTTCCAACATCATTTCCCCAAAGGGGAGCAGAAACGCTCACCGTCTTCAAATGTAAAATCTGAATTATTTCTTCTTTTTGACCAAACTGCTGAGACTGACCATCTGTATGCCAAATCTTTATGCCCCTTATTTGCCAGCCACCTGCCCAAACACAGATTTTCTTCAGTGTGGCTTCACTCTTGTTACCGTTGAACTCAAAATAGTTACCTCCTCGCCCACCAATCACAATGACTTCTTCCAGGTGGGACATGATCTTGCTCCTGAAATAAACATAAAAAACATTTATCCATTGAATACATTTATACATTACAAGTCTACGTATTTATATGACACATGAGAAAGAATAGAGGGTGCCCTTACAAGAAGGTTGACAGCAGTAGGTTGAAGATTGTTGGTATATCCTGGACTGCATGCTCCTTATATGTAGCAGCTGGAGAGTGTGGGTAGGTTCACAAGACATTTGTTCACATTTCTAAAGAATGTGAGTGTGGTGAAACAGAGATTCAGCTGTTTGAAATCAAAGGTCACATTCCTTGTATTGCCAGTATTTTATTTTTTAAACTAAGTAATGCCTGGTGTTTGGTACGGACATTAGATTAGGTGTTTTATTTAATACTGATATTGACCACAAAAAATTGATTGTATTTTGTTTACTAATTAAGATGGGTAAATTTGTATGTCACTGCAAAGCTGTGTGCAGTGCATTGCTTGACTGATTAGGTAACTGTGTATACTATGATTCCGCCATGGTTGGTCTATCGTTGGTCAATTGTTAGTTAATTATGATTAGAACAATACTTTGTCACTGTACTTCAATGCATAATATTTCTATTCTAAGTAATGTCTAAATCGCTGGCAACAAGTACAACCCTATGTGAAAATGGCCAAATTGTGCCCACAGTGTCAATATTTTCCGTGGCCACCATTATTTTCCAGCATTGTCTTAACTCTCTTTAGCATAGAGTTCATTAGAGCTTTACAGGTTCCATGACTCCATGATCACAGAGCTGGTGGATGTGCTTGACCGTTACCCAGTTTCCGTAGCAAGGCAGTGGTCGTTTTGGAGGTGTGCTTGGGGTTGTTAGCATGTTGGAATACTGCCCTGCAGACCAGTTTCTGAAGGGTGAGGATAATTCTTTACTACAGTACCTCACATGTTGGCATTCATGGTTCCCTCAAAGAACTGCAGCTCCCCACAAGTGGCAGCACCAAACCATGACCTTCCTACCATCATCCTTGACTGTAGGCAAGACACACTTGTCTTTGTACTTCTCACCTGGTTGCTGTCACACATTCTTGACACCATCTGAACCAAATAAGTTTATCTTGGTCTCATCAGGTCACATGACATGGTTCCAGTAATCCATGTTCTTAGTCTTCAGTGCTTCAGTGCTTGTCTTCAGCTTTCTTATGCATCATCTTTAGAACAGGCTTCTTTCTCGGACGACAGTGTGTGGTGTATGATCTGAACACTGCCAGACTGAACTTCACTTTCATGATGTTAGTGACCTTCTTATAGACTTGGCCATATTTATGTAGAGCAACAATTTTTTTCAGATCATCAGAGAGTGTTATTTGCCACGAGGTGCCATGTTTAACCTCCAGTGACCAGTATGAGAGTGTGAGAGCAATAACACCAAATTTAGCACACCTGCTTCCCATTCACACCTGAGAGATTGTAACCCTAGTTACATGATACTATAGAGGGAAATGGCCAACTGGGCACACTTGGGGTTATATTCACTATTTTGAGATACTGTATATAATATAATACAATCGTATACATGAGGTAGGAGGGTGCATTTTTATCTTTGTAAGCAAGTAAATCTTAAATTAAATTAGAGTTAAATCTAATGTGAGAAGCTACAGGGACTGTGATGGCCTAATGGGTAAGGTACTGGACTATGGACCAGCAGGTCCAGGGTTCAAAACCCACCTCTGCCACAGTTGGGTCCCTGAGTAAGACCCTTAACCCACAATGGTGTGAAATGTAAGACTGTATTTATTGTAAGTCGCTCTGGATAAGGGTGTCTGCTAAATGCTGTGAATGTACAGGGAGCCATTGGAGAGAGCAGAGCAGCGGTATTATTATGTAATGTACTTTATTTCTTATATGCCCAAGGAGGTTGGGTATCTATTGAGTCTGGGTCTTCACAAGGTTTATTCCAAATCATATATAGGGAGTTTTTTCCTTTCTTTTCACCACAGGTTTGCTCAGTTGGGGTTATGGGTCTAGACATTTGTAAAGCTGCTTTGGGAAATTTGTGCTTATGTGAAAACTGTTCACTCTTTCCCACAGATCCCTCAGACCTCATAAGCTTTGCTTTTTTTTAAAACTCTTTGACAAATTCTGGTCTCTCTGAACATGATAAACTCCCCACACACAATAATCAAAGGCCAAGGTGGAACCAAGGTCCTTCTGCACAACTGCGCTGTCTGGTTATATGTGAATAACAATATACACTCGTGGCCACTTTATTAGGTACCAGGTTGGTACCACCTCTTTTTCCTTCAGAACTGCCTTAATTCTTTGTCATAAATTCAACAAGGTGTTAAAACATTGCTCACAGATTTGTCAGTTGCACATCCATGAGGCAAATCTCCCATTCGACCATATCCCAAAGGTTCTCTATTGGATTGAGATCTGGTGAGTGTGAAGCCATTTGAGTGCCTTTCTACTAGCTTGAACCTCTGACCTCCGGTATCAACAAGGCATTTTCACCCAGAGAACTGACCTCAATTGATATTTTCTTTTTCAGACCACTCTCTGTAAACCCTAGAGATGGTGCTTTGTATGACAATCTCAGTCGATCAGCAGGTTCTGAACTATTCAGACCAGTCGGTCTAGCGCCAAGAACCAGGCCACGTTCAAAGTCACTTAAATCAGCTTTCATTCCCATTCTGCTGCTCAATTTGAACTTCAGCAGCTGATCTTCTCCATCATGCCTAAAATGATATTTAGATATTGGTAGAAGCAAGCATCTGAACAGGTGTACCTAATAAAGTGGCAAATACATGTGCCCTTTACCACATATTCAGTGCAGTTGTGGGATAATACATTGTTTTTTAATAAATTTTTGTTCACAGTTTATCATTGTGCTGGTGCAAGGTGGTTGTTGTCAGGTACAAGAACACACACATGCTGGTTGTAATTTGACAATAACGTTTCCCAAAATGTGGTTTTATATACTTACTGTAATTAAAATAATTATAAAGTGTCTCTGCATAGGGTGTTAAGTGCCTCCAGGTTCACAGTAAAATCAGAAGCACGAATCTCACTTAGAATCTAACTCTGAGGGTTTACTATAAAACGTACCTTTATGGATTATTTACAAACCTATTACAAATGCTGAAATCTTTTTAAATCTCAAGAAAGCTTTTTGTTGCTGCTGTTGCCCGAATTCTGTTGGCGAACAATGAAGTCCAAGATTAGATGAGCAGCTTTTCGAGGACGTTCCATCACAACAGAATGACCGCAGTTGTCCAGCAGATCGACCTGGCAGGAAGGCAAGGCTTCAGCCAAAACGGATGCTCCGGATACGTCCAGCACCTGCACAGAATGCACCCACTTATTCATAACAGGGTCAGTTTGACTTATCATAGACTAGTATAGACTAGTCAAGTGTTTATTTCTGGTTGCAGAAAAGCTTCTAGTCAAGCACAATGCCTGTGCGAAATTTCACCTTTCGTCTTATTGATATAGCTGGAAGTTAGAATTCATTTACAGGGTTTAAAGTGAAAACAGTACGTGACAAATTATGATCAATTAATGAAAAACCTGTTTTAGCCACATGATCAGCTAACTGGCTCCCAACGGTTATGAACTATAGTGGTTTTGAATACCTGAGAATATCTTTAGCTGGACCGTCTTGATTTTACTACTAGTATTGCTATGGTTACACAATGTATACACTGTGCTTTAAAAGGTACTATAAAAATGATGCTGTGTCAGCACGAAGCAGGATGAATCAGAGGAGGGCCCATGGAGATGACATGCAAAGAGGAGAACAAGTGTGCAGCCAGATGAACTATGAACCGGTGTGTAGAGAGATGAACCGTTGTGCTGCAAGTATCAACTGGCATGAGCCATTTAGCTGGCGAGACGCTTAATAAGCAGCGCATCGATAAGACACAGACTGGATCTGTTTTCTGCTGTGTGCAAATGATGGGACAGTTACAGCCGTCCCAGGGCAGCATGGTTGAACTTGGGGCATAACAGTACTGAATGTGTGCGGTATCTAGGTTATTCGATCACTTAACTACCGTATCCTATATAACTTTGCTATACTTTATATACGTGTATATCTGTATAAGCCCTCCATATCTCACCAAGCGCCATCATATAAACAGACCCAGCCAGGCTCTCAGATATTCATCATCTATTACTCTCACTGTCCCCCTAGCCCGGTTAACCACCATGGGGTTCCAGAGCTTTCAGGCACTCGCCAGGCAACATTCATCAGATCTATTGACTCCCTGGACATTTTCAAATCACAACTCAAAACCCATCTACATCATATAGTCTTTAGTCTTTACATCTCCCTTGATTGTATGTCTTTAAATTTGTTTCCTTGTTTTAATTGTTGTTTTATGTTGTATGTACATGTCTTTTGTTTGGATTTTATTCTTTTATGTATGGTGACCTCGAGAGTCTTGAAAAATGCATATAAGTATGATTATATGTTATGATGTTTGTCTAATGTTCATATTGCATCATGTACAGTACGTTGTGTTAACCTGTAGCACAAGTCTCTACAGCTTCATCCAGTCTCACCTGGTCCTGCTTCCCCCAGATCACCTGAAGTGGGCTTTTGATGAGGCGCATGTTCTCATACAGGCATTGTCTAGATTTTTCTTCCACTAGCTCCATGAACACTGAAATGCAATAAGAACACATGGTCACAAGCCCCCTTTGGACCTGGCATGTCTGCCTTAGTTATATCAAATGTGACCTGAAGTATTAACAGCTGCATTCTCTCTACTAGTAACACACAAATGATTGTACTTAAACACACCAGTTAATCGTCGACAGTGTAGTCTGAAAAAAGTATGGAAAGGTTTTTTTTTTGTAATAGCTGACAGAATACAATTTAAAAGTAATGTTTACTGTTGAGTTGATCAGACAGTTCTGGTTTTTTTTTTATATGGATGGCAAACCAGCCCAAATCATGACACACTCCATCTCCATCAGACTCACAAATGGACCCGATCTCCCTGGGTGGCCTAGATTTTAATTATTAATTGAAAAAGCTAAGTTGTACTAATAGTAAAATTAAAATAACACAATTTAAATGAAATAGCAAAATAGATTTAAGAAAATGAGTCCTCACTGGGAAGTCCTTGGAGGCACATCGTCTCGTAATAACTAAATGATGGAGGGAGTTACTGCACTCTGGTGTGGCCCGGGCATGGTGGGTCTATTTTTTATAGATGAAAACCAGTAAAGTGATGCTGAGGTACAGGAATGTCTAAGTGTGTGGTGCTGGCACTGGAACTGGAACATCAGCAGTACTTATTTTGAATTTCCTTTGTTTGTACATAGCTTGTGTTATTACGGGTGGATGCTTTTGTTGTCTTTTCATTTTGTTTCTGATTCTAATGTCCTCTAAAATTAGTTCTGATCAGGACGTTAAAAATTACACTATATCACTACTATCTATTTTAATAAGAGCAGACTCTGCTACGGTCAGCATGGTGGTGCAGTAGTTAGTGCAATCATGTCACAGCTTCTGAATGTCCCGTTGTGGCAGCTGCCTGTGTGGAGATTGCATGTCCTCCCTGTGTCTGTGTGGGATGCATACTTATGTACAGTCTGTACTGTAACTGAACAGTCGACGTGTTCATATAATAACAATTGTTTGTTATTAATTTGACAAAAAAAAGAATACTTGTAATACTTATAACTGTAAAGCACATTATTATGTAATAAATACAGAAATCAAAGTGATTCCAAGCTTTGCAACTGCAGTAAATGTTACATTAAATTTAAACTAACCCTCTCGGTAGAAGTCATTATGTGGAACACGGACTTTGATCAATCCCTGAAGAATCTATTAAAGAAACAAGACAAAGACAAATAGTTATGCTTTACATTGTAAATATTTATAAACATATTACTATACATTATAGTTTGTTGGTCTCCAACCAAACGGTATAACAACCAAAAATAGCCACCAGGTCTAGTAACAATATCTAGTAACAATATCGGTAACACTTTATAATACTGGTACATAACTAAGCATACAGTAAGACTTAACTCAAAGTTTATGACCAGTAAATTAATGTATGAACTAATACTTAGTGCTTCATGAGATAATGATAAATATACATTAATAATCTAATGAGT
>JAUZST010011271.1:0-11995 GCA_034779995.1 Parotocinclus haroldoi | reverse complement strand
GGGGAAGGTGGGCAGAGAGACAGAGAGTGAGAGACAGAAAGAGTGAGAAAGAGAGAAAGAGTAAGAGAGAGAGAGGTGGGGGGGGGAGAGAGCAAGTCGGGTAGACAGAGAGACAAAAAGAGACAGGGCGTGAGCGCAAGAGATGGAGCAAAACAACGTGAGAATCAGTGAGAGTTTGTGTTAATCATATTACAGTGTTATCATGTGTAACTGGAGGTGTGTGTAGCAGCTAGTACTATATGCAGTGTGTGTGTGTGTGTGTGTGTGTGTGAGTTACCTGTTCTGTGGATGCCACACTGCTGGCCACTGTGCCCGTCTGTCCCTGTGGAAGCTCCATATTGAGATCCAACCTGCGTACACAAAGCGTCTCTCTAAGTAACATTAAGTTCAGTTAACAGGTTCTCACACACTCCCGTGTGCACAAGCTCACACACAAGCTCACACACAAGCTCACACACAAGCTCACACACAAGCTCACACACAAACTCACACACAAACTCACACACAAACTCACACACAAACTCACACACAAGCTCACACACAAACTCACACACAAACTCACACACAAACTCACACACAAACTCACACACAAACTCACACACCAGACGGACTGCCCTTATAGGTAAGCAGAAGCAGGGCAGGGGTATCATGGAACGTCCCAGGCAGTGTATGCACTTACCCTGCTTCATCTGCCATCTCTTGCATCAGAGAGTCAACCTGGTTCTGAAACACACACACACACACACACACACACTAAATGAGACAGACTCACTATAACAACACCGATATCGAATAGATCAGATTCAATCTGAAGCCCCTGCGTGCGTGTGTGTGTGTGTGTGTGTGTGTGTGTCTGTGTGTGTTACCTGTGGAGTTGTGAGTGTTGTCGTGCTGCTCATTGTATCCTCCATGTGCTGTGTCTGAACATCCAGGGTTTCAAACTGATGTTCGAATTTGTCCATTAGAGAAGAAATCTGCCCAACGAGAGAGAGAGGGGTATAAAGACACATAGACACTCATATATACACACACATACACCACAAAACAGCTCACATAAGGTCTGTTTCACTCACATATACATCTACATACACACACATACACACACACACCCACACACACACACACACACACACACACACACACACACACACACACACCTTCTCCAGGTTCATGCTTTTTAGAGTGGCATCCATCCCCTTCACCACTCCCGCCATGGACTTGGTGACCTGCAGAGCAAAAAAAATAAATAAATAAAATAAAACGTTAAAAGCATTAAACACAAACCCTTTAACCCACTCCACACGCGTGTGTGTTTTTGTGTACCTTGTTCATAGTGACTGCGGTCTGCACTCTCGCTGCCACCGCGTCCACCCTGGCGCTCATCCTAAGGAAGTTCACCGATTGGTTTTTCTGTCTGATGGCGTTCTCGGCGTGGATCCGAGCCACTTCCATGTTCCCCTTCTGAATGGCCTGAACAACACACACACACGGTTACTATTTTAACCAAACCTAGTGAAGAATTATATTGACCGCATAAATAATTACGATAATAACTTAACCACACATAGAAGAAAATACCGATCAAACAATAATTCCATTAATAAAACACAAACCTTAGCTGGTCAGGAACAATATCAACCACATAATAACCTACATGTATTACTATGTTTTTTTTTTGCGTTTTCCGTCTTCAGAAATGTCCAAAATCTCAGCCACGTTCTCCGGCTTTTTAGAGTTAAGGTGCCCCTTAATTAATTCCAAGTGAATTTACAGAGAAGGAGCTTTAGGTAACATTTTTAAGGGCTTATTTAATGACACTCGATACCCAAGGGAACATTTACTAATTTAAGGGGTTTTGTGCCACTGGGCCCTATTGTTTTCAGGACTGTGGAGACTTTTTTTTTTTTTTGTTTGCCGTTCGCTTTAACTCACCTTTTTGACTTTGGCTTTCTCCGCTTTCTCTTCCTTGTCACACTTCTTGGAGCTTCTCTGCAGCTCTTTGGCTGCAAACTTCAGGTTAAACAAATGTTCTAAGGTTAACGGTTAAGGCTGACACGGGACAGAACGAATCACTTTCGACAGACTCCAGTACACAGATGCTGAATGGTCACCAAAGGAACGTCAACTCAAGTTAAATTAAATTATGTAGTGCTCCTCCCCTGGTTTTTTTTTTTTTCAACAGAGCATTGTTTCACACAGGCCCACAGCCCGAATGCTGGGCGACAGTGGAAAGGAAAAAGCAGCTGAACGTGAAGAGGATAAACACTTTGGGAAGGGTGAGGTTAAAGAAACAAGACTAGTGCTTTGGTAGTAAACAGATCTACATATTCAGTGTAATTTTATATTAATACTAATATTTTATTGTCAAAATAATGAGAACATTATTTTTGGGTGTTGCCCAACCCTAGTTGATACTTCACAAGCTCTAGCTTTATTAGTAAGTCCACCAGTTTGTTAGACAGTTTAAGTCAGGCAAGTTAAATAAGAGGTTTGAATAAAATCTGTTTACAATCTCCCAATGAACATGAAAGGTGAGCGCAGTGTCTGTCTATATATAAATAAATATATACAAAACCGATCATACCTGTAACTCAGGTGAGCTTTACGTCACTGAAACGCACCCACCTACCTGAAAAGTTCCTGAACTCATCCTACACAAAGAGCACAGAGTTGTTCCTAAGTACATAAAATGACATACTGAAGTAAATATGTTCACATAAAACACAAAAAAACCAGTTTTCAAAATTCATTACATTGACCATTTTACGAGTTACGACCTGTTTCCGAGGGAAAGTGACACAGCAGCCCGGTCTTAATTTAGAAACAAAACACAGCAGCGACACCATTTCGGGTCGCGTCCCAAATCGCATATTCGAATAATATGCAATCAGCCTAAACAGACAGCGTACGCTCTGGTAGCGACACTCACTACACACAGAGAGCGGTCGGTTTGGAACGCGACAATTAGCTAACAGGCTACCTGAGGGCTTGACGGTTTCTTTCAGAAAAACGAGCCGTTTTAATAAAGAAAGGATACGTTCCATGTTCGGCATGATGGCTGAATGTGTAGTGGATCCTCAGAGAGAATTTCTGGTTCGTCCGAGCGCTCTTTTTCTCAACTTTTCTCCTCACAACCCTGTCAGTTTCTGGTGGAGAAGGCAAACTGGGAGCACTTCCTCGTTCCCGTGGTTAACAAGCGAGTGACGATGCGGTCACGCGGAGGATGAGCGAGCACACTGACGTCACGTATAGATAAGTCTGATGTTTTGTTTTGGGTCTCGAATGGTGCGCCCTGAGCGCAGTGCGCAGGCGCAAAAGTGACCTGGCCGCGTCCGAAGCCGCTTACCTAAACAGTACGTACTAGATTGGAACGAGTACGCAGTGTTTAGTATGGAAGTACGCGGTTTCGTGAAAGCCATCCCTGGCAGGGCCGGTAAGGAGACATGCCCATTTCAGGGCAAACTCCTGTTCGTGGACGGATTTGTAAGTCACACTGAAAGTGCCAAAATATATAATCTCAACTTCTAATGAATAATAAAATGAACAGATATGCTAATTCTAACCCATCCACCGACCTCTGCCATTACAGGGCATTGCCCACACATGGGTTTGTCTGCAGGTGGGCCAGAAGGGGTCAAGTGACGCCAGCCAAGAGTGTTATAAAATGTCATTATGAGGGCATCGAGGATATAGGAGAATGCACCTTGCTTCTTTGATAATCGAATTGATTTCTGCTACTTTTATGGCAGTGAAATTGAAGTTTAAAAAAATGGGACAGCCTGTTTTTACTTCTTTATTTATAAAAGAAATACAGTCCGAAAATTTACAAAATCTAGACACGAGCAAGTCACCACCAGTCTTTCCCTGAACCACTAAGCTTTGATCATAAAAAAAAAAATCTTTGGAAAGTAACAAAAACGGGGTCCGTTCAGCGATCACATCTGCCCCTTATCAACAATGAAGTATACCCAATACGCAACAATACTGGCAATGATGTGATGTTTTAGATCAGCCTCCACCTGATGACATAATAATCATAATAAATTAATCTGATAGACATCAACGTTCTTTGACTTCAGCAGGCTCATCCAAGAAAACCCGTTCCTAACAGCTGGCCTTTGCTATCTTTTTCTAAATGGAAAGACTCCCATTATGCTTGAAAAGCACTCAAATTATGTGATCTTACAAAAAAAAAGCCACCCGTGGATGCTCTGGAAAGATGCCAAAACATTTGCAAACGCCTAACAAAGTGCAATACACTTTCAAAATGATTAAATATTCACAACAAAGTGAAGACGGAATGAAACAGTTCGCAGGGATTACAAATGCTAATACCAATATTATAATTTTATAGGACCACAGACACCTATATGGGCAACTTCACTTGAGGGTCTACAGTAAAGCTGCACAGGTGACTATTAGGTGAGACCTAACTGAATTTGTGTGGCGTTTACATAGCACCGAAGAATGTTAGAATGCTACATTTATGCTAAACAGCTACCATTTTCTCCTACGTCACAGTGATGTGAACAAATCACTGAATCAACAATAAACCAGGGAGACAGATTACCAGTTTAGGACTGTGCTAATTCAGGAAATAACCAATCAAAGAAGAGAGGCTGTTAGCAGACAGGTACATCTGCCAACAACAGTAGCTGAGAGGTACGAAAAAAACCCCAAAACATCGGACCAACTGTTGGATATAATGTTAGAATAATGGACAAACAGAGCCTGAGAATGCATTAAATCTGCCTAGTGACAAGAATCTGATTGGCCAATGCTGCGCTGGTAAATTATTTATTAGAGGATGTCCAGTTATTACTACCATTTTAATTTAAAGCATTAAAATTGGGGGAAAAAAAAAACACAGCTTTGTGACATTTCTGTACTACAACTGTTCTGATCGGTTTGTCTAATTGATCAATTACTTGGAGAAAAGAAAACGTGATATGTCTGGTATGTCAGGATATAATTTTTGTCCTATGTAACGTAATTATGTCGTGATGACAGACGTCCCGATTTCGCCCAACGCCGCATCTCAGAGAACAAAAGGGCGGAGCTTGAGTTGCATTAAAATCAGCCAACTTTATAAATACGAATTTAAACTTTGTTAACCCTCGCTATGCCAGAGACGGTCATCCAGCATTCAGCCACACAGAAACGGCAGCTTTAAACACATACAAATGCAGAAGGAACCATTTTCTCTGATCAAACCCAAATAAGAGAAGCCACGCCCCACAGATCAGAACGCAGCACCAACAAATGCGTTGGAGAAAAAAAAACCCAAAACTTCCTGCTGAATTCATGAGATCCACACGGTTGGGAAACATGTTGAGTCCGTAGTTTGGCACCGTAACCTGTTTTTTCACCACCAGAAGTCAAAGCAATTAACAAATAAAACAATAAGGGTGGGAAAAAAAACAATAACAACAACAGTCTTAACCCCTTTAACTAGCTTTAGGTTACCTGACCTACAAGGTGCCAGGATTTATGATACAGAGCCCGCCCCAGATTCCTTTCGACCAATCAGCTGCCGTGATGTGCAAACAGGACTGGAGCGAAGCGTAAAGTACAAATATAAATACATTTACTGGAAAAAAAACAGTGCAAGACCCTCGGTGTGGCAATGCTCCTATGGCCTGGAAGGAAAGCTAACGCAGCGTGGAAGATTCGGCAAATCTAGGGGGCGTGTCCCAAACGAATGTTAGTCCTGGAGTCGTCAGAATGGGAAACTATCGCTAGTTCATGGAACAATGCGTATAAAGAAGGAAGCAAGTAAACCTAACATGACTATTACCACCTTTAATATTAACAATGTATTTTGCGACGTAACGACGTAGAAAGAACGCTAAGGAGGCTCAGATACACATGTTTGGGACACAGCCAAATTTGCAGCCAAGAGAAAGAGCGACAGGGGGAGAGAGAGAGAGAGAGAGACAAAAAGAGAGAGTAAGATTTAAGATTGAGAGAAAGTGTGAGTAAGAGTGAGACAGGGAGAGAGAGAAAAAAAAAGTGAGAAAGAGAGAGTAGGTAAGAGAGCTGAGTGCGAGAGAAAGTGTGAAAGTAAGACAAAAAGGGAGAGTAAGAGTTAAGAGTGAGAGAGTGTGAGACAAAGTGCGAGTGAAAGAGAAAGAATGAGCAAGAAAGTAAGAGTGAGACAGGAAGAGTAAGGGAGAAAGTGTGAGAGTAAGAGTGAGAGACAGAAAGACAGAGTAGGTAACAGCTGAGTGCGAGAGAAAAAGAGTGAGAGTAAGAGACAGAGAGAGTAAGTGTTAAGAGTGAGAGTGAGCAAGAGAGTAAGATTGAGACAGGAAGAGTGAGAAAGAGAGAAATGGTTTATAAAATGTTTCAGCCACCCAAGGTCATTTTGGAAGCGGACCCATTAGCCGAGCCACTTAAATTAAGAAGTTATGGTATTTACAGAGAAGGCGCCGGTGAGGACGGATTACAACTGGTGACGACCAAAGCGTCAGATGAAATCTGCCTAGCAACAAGTGGCTGATTGGTCCAAACAGCTTTCTTATTTAGAATGACGGGTTTTCTTGATTTTATTGAGTGAATTCAATTCAACTTTGCATTACAAATTGAGAGGGCGAGGGAGAAGGGTTCTGTGCTACCTCAGCATGCCAGCTTTCAGGCATAAGGCATACAGCCCTAAAGCTTCAGAGTGACCCTTAATTGGCATTAATTACCATCGAGAGTTGCCGCTGTACAAGGTTAAAACTGGGTTTTTACCTTTTATCTCTTGCTTTCACGGCATGATATTTAGTACGGTACCAAGTACAAAGTCTAATCACATATGTACAGTGCAAAAGGCTCAGCACCCTTAGTTGAATGAGGTTTTCCACCCCCGTTTTCATCATCCTGGTCAGGGGAGGGTCACTAGAGTTAGGGGGAATGCAGTTACCGTATGCACTTAAGCAGCAGAGAGGGAGAACAGAGCGAGAGCGGCAGCACTGGCACCGATTTGATTAGAAAGCACCATGTCGTTTCAATTCAGAGAGAACAAAGGGAACAAAATGAGTGAGAGAGACCTCGTCGCTCTGGTCTAGAATAAGGCCGTTTGGTTGGTTGGTTGGTTGGTTGGACCCCGGAGCGAGAAGACGGCAGCACCACGAATCGTAAACAAAGTGTCGATAGCAAAAGAAAACGATTCTGTACAACGTCGGACAGCTACGAAAAACGTAAATCCCTGCAGTATTGCTGTAGTGAAGTCTGAGGTTTGGTTAAAAGAAAAAAAACGAACAAACAAACCAAAATAAGGTCCCAGGATCAGTGGGACCACCCCATCAGGTGGCTGACCCGGGCCCTCTCCGTCATGCGGCGGATCCTTCCGGAACGTGACGTCCCCAGGTTGAGCGGGTCGCCGGTCGGCGCCTCTTCGTCCGAGTCGTCGTTGTACACAACGGTCCGTCTCCCTTGGTTACGGGTGTTCACCCGCTCCACTTTGGGTGTCCTCTGATTTGACCTTTGAGATCGGACCAGAACCTCCGGACTCATCTCCTCTTCATCATCATCAGCCTCCTCTTCAGGCTCCTCCTCCTCCTCCTCTTCATGTTCAGGCCCCTCCTCTTCTTCAGGTTCCTCCTCCTCCTCCTCCTCAGGCTCCTCCTCTTCAGGCTCCTCCTCTTCAGGCTCCTCCTCTTCCGGCTCCTCCTCTTCCGGCTCCTCCTCTTCCGGCTCCTCCTCTTCAGGCTCCTCCTCTTCAGGCTCCTCCCCTTCACTCGAGGAGTCCCGGTCCTCCACCAGATCTTTTCGCGCCCGTTTCAGACACTCTGTAGTCTCCAGGCCTTTCCTCTTTCGCTTCTCGCCAGGGGTGGGCATTTTGGCTTTGTGTGGAATCGGTGGCACTTTCTTGATGTAGTCATGATCTCCTCCCTCGACGAAGCCTCCCACCTCCACGCCGTCGCTCGCTTCGCTGTCTGAGGATGACGAAGACGATGAAGAAGAGGAGGAGGAAGAGGACGACGAAGACGAGGAGCTCTCAGACTCAGACGTCTGGCCCTGTTCCAAGAGTCTGCGTGACCTTCGGCTCCCATTAGGCAGAGGCCCGTTACACTGAGTGCCTGCAGGATGGGTCAGAGAGTGAGTGAGTTAATAAGTCAGTGAGTGTGTGTGTGTGTGTGTGTGTGTGTGTGTGTGTGTGTGTGTGTGTATATACCCGCTCTCCTGCTCAGCGCTCTGCTCCTCGTCACCCTGTTGCTCTCCTGCTGCCCTGAGGACGAGGAGGTCAAGGCCGATCTAGATGAAGATGAAGGCTGACTGTTTTCCTCATCATCCTCCTCTTCCTCTTCCTCATCTGGGTTCGAATCTAATCAAAGAACATAAATTAGACAAGGAAATTACGATACAGAACGATAACGCCTTCATAAACTGATTTTATATCATCAGCACTCGTACCTTCAGAGGGCCGTCGTACCCGGGTCCTGCACAGCTGCTGCGGAGGGTTTACTTTCTTTACTAACTTGGACTTCTCTTTGGGGCTGCGTATACACACGCGCGCACACACACACACACACACACACACACACACACACACACACACACACACACACATTATATGTACACTCGTGTGAACTCGCGCCATGTCGCAGGGAACCAAGGTTTAACGGCAGCACAGGGCACAAAGTGGGCATCACCCCTGGACAGATCACCAGTCCATGGAAGGTCACACACCGGAACATTAGAGGCAACACCTGACCTTTGGAACGCAGGAAGGAACCGTAGAACCAAAGTGGCTCAAGGCAGAAAAATCTTCTGTCTGTTTTATATTGTGTTTAATGTGTTTTATTCTTTAATTCATTATTAAGAAAAGAGTTGGTTCGTCTCTTAAGAACAATTCTGATGGTACGTTTGAAAAAGTTCTGTTCTTAAATTTATTTTTTAACCGCACAAAAGCCTCACACTTGTCTTATTGTAAAAAGGCAAGCAAACTTCACCTTCAGACCTTCTAATCATTTTAAATGTAACAAAAATACGATAGCCTCGCCATATGCTCAAGAGTAAGCATCGAAAGTTACTTGATTAATCTTAATTTACATTTACAGCTGCCTAGTTTTTCCACCATCACCACTAGTTCTGGTTTGCTAAAGTATTCTGAACTCTTGGCTAGATGTTTTAACTCTTGAGTGGATTAAACAAACCTTAACCTTCTGACTTTATACCAGCTCCTGGCTTAACAGCAGAGACTTAATTACACTCTGCGTGAACTTGGACTCGCATATGACATGCCTTCTTGGTGTGTGTGTGTGTGTGTGTGTGTGTTACCTGTCTGGATCGGAGCTGTGGAGTCTCTTGCTGTAATTCTGTCTCTGCTGGCAGCGTCTTTGGTTCTGAACAGCTGATTTATAATCTGAGATAATTGGGATGATCTGATGCTCAAAGAAAGCAGACAGGCTCAGGGTCATGCTGTAGATCTGTAACACACACACACACACAGTATCTCTAGTTTAATCCCAGTGTAGTATATAGACTTAGACTAAGAACGCCTGTATTAATGTGAATAAGAAGGTGCAGTACAGAGGATAGTCCCTCAGGTGCACGAGACAGTCGAATCTCTCGAATATCGTGTGTAAATTACTAAAATAAGTTAAAGAATGTTAGCTAAGGTCTTGTGTCTCTGTGGGGGTGTTCGAGATGCACCGAAATTTCATCCCGAAAGAGTCACTTTTTTTTCCCCGTCAAAAAGACACAAACCCACATGTCCAAAAGTATTGGGACGCAAACCTATAGAGGACAGGTGCTGCCTGTATTCACGTGAATAAGAAGCTGAGCCGTTTCAAAGTCGTACCCGGGACTTCTTGTTGGGCGTGTAGGCTTTGGAGTTGCTAAAGATGAGCCGCACGTCTTTAGCAAACTCTATGGGATTCTCGTAATTTCCCCCAGAGAGGGTCTCCATCACCGTGCCCAGGTCCATGGGAGTGTCGATGATGTCTCTGTAGTCCTGCAGAGGAACGTGCACAGAGGGGACGAGGAAGAATTAATTAGGAGCACCTTTCCAACAAGAGGCTGCTCAGAAAAAAAGAAAAGAAAAAAAATCCTGTCGGAGGAAAATGAAAACACCGATTTAAAATGGATCTACGGGAAGGACATAAAAGCAGCTGAACGATTTAACATGCTGATCTGAAATGGATTTTTAACAGATGAATAGTGAAAGACCAAATTATTGACAATGCTGATTTAAAATGGATTCACAGTTAACGAAACTGTTATGGAGGGAATAGGGTTTCAAATGTTGATTTCAAATAGATTTCAAGCAAATAAGACACAGTAAACAGATAAATGGTAAAAAAAAAAAAAATATATATATATATATATATAAAAAAAAAATGAGGAACTACTTAAAATGCTGATTTGGTGTCCGGACAGAACAGATAGTGAACGGTCAATAAAAGGAACTCAAATCCTACTGAATGCTGATTCAAATTAAATTAAATAAGTAAAAATAAGTCCACAACAAGAAGTAAGAAAATGCCTCACCATAATTTAG
Source organism: Parotocinclus haroldoi (assembly GCA_034779995.1). Classification (NCBI taxonomy): domain Eukaryota; kingdom Metazoa; phylum Chordata; class Actinopteri; order Siluriformes; family Loricariidae; genus Parotocinclus; species Parotocinclus haroldoi. The sequence goes on along the minus strand of JAUZST010011271.1, from coordinate 1,506 downwards.
TCCACAGAGGCCTCAATGATGATGGTGCTTATGGAAAAAAAATGTCCCGCAGAAAGCAGGATTTATAAAGATATACTTGGTGGGACAATGAGCATACATCTGAGTATGCTCTGACCTATACCTACAGCCATAAGCACATTTTGGAGTGGGCGGGAATTGGCGACACTCGCTAGTAAAATTGGGAATTGCAGCTAAAAACCAAATTAAGCTCCATTATGGTAAAAAACATGATTGGTTAGAGTACGCCAGTACATTAGCCTGTTTCCATATATTGACATTAGTTGCCTCAACCAACCACTTGCTCATTTGCCAGCATTTCAAACCTTGTTTCTGTATTTATTTTTATCCCAAAAGCACAAGCTCTGCTGCAGGCGCGTCGGAAAACAAAATAATAAAAAAAAAATTACCTTTGCAGTCTGAGACTGTTTTCTGAGACATTTTATCGTCATATTTTCCAACGTGGATGCAACAAAGGTTGCGTTCTGGGATGCTGGGTTACAAACGCAATCCAAATCATTATCTCCATTCTATTTTCCATCAAGCGCAAGACTTAAGGGGTTCTACTGAAACCGTTCTCACAGGAAGGGAGTTACACTGGAATTTTTAGGTCTGTCCACTTTTTAATTCAGCAACAGTGTGGCTACTGGATGTAGCACTGCATATTTAAACACTCATGAGCTGATTTGCATGGACCATATATGGATAAGTGTGGGGGCCAGTAAAGGCCCGTTGGCGTGAGGTGTGTGCACACAAGGTTCCTTTGATCTCATTTCCTTTCACACTTTCACTCCAAAATCCACGCAGTTTTATAAATGAGGCCCCAGGTGAGAATAACCAGCTCAAATGAACGTTATACTTTGTGCTGACGTTTGGAGTTTCATTTAATTGATTATCCGACTGACTGAGTGAGTTACCGGGTAGGTAAAAAGGTCCACGGGTTGGCAGAACGGTTCGGAGTCGGGGCTGGATATCATCCTCCTGATCAGCTCTTTACATTGTCCGTACCACGCTCGCACATCCAGCACCACACCACGCTTCTGGCCTGTCTGATCAGACCGCTGGGGGGGGGGGGGAGGAAAAAAACCCGCTAACATCAGGGACGGGTATACACACAGTAAACTGTTATGCTCAGAAAATGATACTGAACTCACCTTCTGACTCGACGTGCCCGGAGTGTCAGAGTCGACGTCGACATCCTCCTAAAAACAAAACAGTTTCAGCTGTAACACACTCACACCAATACACACACGGATCAGCTAAAATAAAAAACTACACACAGACACCCACAGACAGACAGACAGACACCCACAGACAGACAGACAGACACCCACAGACAGACAGACAGACACAGACACACACACACAGACACACACAGACACACACAGACACACACAGACACAGACAGACACACACAGACACACACAGACACACACAGACACAGACACACACAGACACACACAGACACACACAGACACACACAGACACACACAGACACACACAGACACA